>OMOT01054518.1:5996-29930 GCA_900312575.1 Acanthochaenus luetkenii
CGGCCACAGTGCGGGCCTGCTCGATCTGGGTGGCCTGTAGATGGTGGGCCATGTACTGGAGCCAGAGCAGCGAGCTGTTGGGCGAGGCCATGAGCAGGCGCTCGAAGGCAACCGTGTCCTGGGGCCTCAGGTTCGGGTCCATCAGCTCAGCCTCCCGCTGTACCAGGGCCTTCTCCGCCGCCTTCTTCTCCAGCTCTAGCTCATGGCGAGACTTTTTCTGGGACTGGGAGAGGAGAGAGAGTGCGGGCGAGAGAGGAAAGAAGTTGAGCGGCGAGATAAGACGGCAGCAATGGTTAGACACAGAAGAGAGGAGGAAACCACACCAGCCAGCAACCACACCTAACACTCAACATGCTCCCTTACGGCTACAGCCCCAGCATGGACCCTCACCTTGCTGCTTTCCTCTTGGTCCTCCCCATCGCTGGAATCTACCTCCTGGGTTGCAGAGGCTGGCTTCAGGGAGTTGAGTCCCAAGTCCCAGGAGAAACCTGCTGACACCTGCAGTCTGGACGGACCCAGTGGGCTGGGCTTCACCTGCTGGGAAAGAGGGATGGAAAACACACTTTTTACGGTTACTGGACACGCTTTGAGATCCTCTTCTCCTCTTCTCTTGTGAATGCCAAATCAATGACATTGTTTTCCCAGAGCTAAGGACAGAGGCAGGGATGGGAAATTACTGACTAGCAGTGAACATGCATACTTTTGCAGGCTCAGGTTTAGGTTCTTCTTCTTCCTTATCCTCCTCTTCCCTGAAGTACACCTCCACCCCGCTGTCACTGTCCTCAGTCTTTGCTTTCTTTGTTTTCTTCTTCTTTGGGACTTGGTCTGCCTGTTCCTGGTAAAGGACACAACAGTAAGGAGTACCAATGAATATTAGACAAGCCACATGACATACACATCAGTGCTTCAGTATACTGCACAGTATGCATAGTGTTAGAAAGTGGGACCAATCACACTAGGATCAATGCAGGGTTTATTGCTGCCAGACCAAAGGCTTATAAATTAAGTTTGCATTGATCTACTGTATGTGGAAGTGTCTTTCCAATATAGAGTATTATTTACCTCCACCACCTTGGTATAACTTAACAGGCTGAGCAGTGAATCCTCTACAATCAATGTTGACTATTTGACAGAATGAATGAATGAATGAATGAAGGGCGGATTTATGCAAGGAAGGAAGGGAATATGAAAAAACAGAATAGAAGAAGGAGGGAAGCAAGTACACAATATGAAGGAGGCACATGACAGCTGTTGTGCTACCTGTTGGCTCTTGGACAGAGTGCGTTCCCTCTTCTTCTTAGTGTCATGTTTCTCCTTCTCCTCTCCAATCAGACGCAATGGCAGACCAAGGGATTCTGGGAGCGCATCTGGCTTCCCGGTGTCCGCTGGGAGCAGAGAGAGGTCCACCAGCTCCTCTTCTTTGTCAATACTGAGGAGAGGCGGAGGGATAGAGAGAGAATTGCAGAGCAAGAATGGCCAAAAGAAAGGAAAAATGGTTAGATAACAGTATTAAGTCCACGAATAGCTGATATTTAAAGCTGCACTAGATTTTTATGTAAAAATACACCCGTCACAAATTAGGTCTGCAACAGAGGAAACCCCCTAATTGAGACCCCATAGATTTCCCCAATTTGCTAAAATAAAACTCAATTTAAAATTAAGACCTTTAAAATATACTGAGAGGGTGATAGTCTGCTTCTTGGTTCGCACCAGATGCGAGAATGATACATTGTTTAGTTTGTCAGCTGGTTCAGTTTCCTTTCACACCTATTCGTTTGCTCTAGTCCGAATCAGTTGATGGGTTGGTGTTAGCTGTTCTTGTGTGTTGTCGAAAGTTGTGAGCTTATAAAGTATATTTATACAACCGAAGCTCGTTTGGAAGCGTGCCGAAGACCACCTCTCAACAAGGTCTCGGCCCGCTTGTTTGGTGCGCACCCGAGTACGATTGCTGTGTTCTCACCTGTCCAAAAGAACCGCACCAGGGGGGGGGAAACGCACTCGGATTGGATTTAAACGAGGAAGGTGTGAAAGCGCCCCGAGACTTCTTATAGGTGTTGAATATGAGCATCTCTGAGTTGAACAGACGGGTGAATTGGACGGCGTGTTTTTACCTAAGGATCTTGACAGTGAGCAGGGTGTTGAGAGGCAGGTGCTTAGAGAGGACATTGTGGGTGGTCACAAAGTACTTGGTGGACTGCTGGAGTTGGGCTCTTCCCGTGATGCTCCGGGACAACCTGGAGAAAAGACGAACACGTGGAATAAAGATGAACACCAGTCGCCAGGTTCCATAAGTTCAGAGAGCAGGAAGGAAGAAATGAGGAGCAGGACCGCAGACGGGAATGATCTCATGATACCCACCAAAATAACTACATTAAAAACGAAATTTTAAAGAAAAACCGGGGCATATTGTTCCTTCTAGTGGTTCAAAACTTCCTTTGGAATTTTGATACAAATGTCTACTTTCTGTCCAGTCTCATGTCAAAGAAAGTGACCTTCTCCCCCAACTCTCTGTTAAAGCTCCGTTTTGGTCTTGGAGTACTAAATCTGTCCGGAGGCAAGTGGTCCAGGTTGCATTTTGGGTTACCTGATGAAGACTCCTTGCTCTCCCACAGACTTGACGTAGCCTCTGATAATCTGGCCTGCCTTCAGTTCCCCTATGGACAAGACTTCTGGGTCCTTCGCTGGCTTGCCCTGCTCGGGGTTGAGCCTGGGAGGGCAAAGTTACAGTCAACCGCAGGGGGGAATATAAATGGTAGGATGGACCAAAACACGTAGTGTAGGGTGTAATAAGACATATATTCTCTGAAGCTCTGAATTTGTTTTTTTAAAGTCTCATGAATCCAACTATTAGAATTGAAAGCTTCACATACCTTGATGGACGGAGAGACAACTGCCACTTGCCGTTTTCACTCGCCAGAAGGTAACACCTGGGGAAAGAAGGGAAGAAGAGAAGGCAAAACCAATTAACTCTCAATCTACACTTCAAACTGGGGTTGAACCAAAATGGGGTTTGATGGCCGACACTGATACCGATATTTTGGGATTGTAACTGCTGATAGCTGATATTCTGTGCCACTATTCCCCCAAAAGTATATTCTTGGTAGGGTGAAAAATCCAGAGCATTTAAAACTATGACACAAAGGGTGCAATCACACACACAGTTCATTTTCTGTGGTCTGAACTACAGTGGAAAAGTTTACTTTGTAGTATTTTTACATTTGGTTCGTTTATGTTTACATTCCCTAATTACAAGTGAACCAGGGCTTGTACTAAAAAGTAATATGGTCCAAAGACATGCGTTTGTGTGTAGTATGTATATGATGTACTTAGTATATGTATAGTATGTATGACATAGTACATGACAGAGTTGGAATATGATGTATGCATGACATAGTATATGATGTAGTTAGTGTAGTATGTATATGATGATATGTAAGTCGCTTTGGATAAATGCTGTAATGTAATATGGACTCACAAGAAGCTTGTTTATTGGACAGTTTTGGTAACCTGTCATCCTGTGAGGATTTGGTGATCAAAACAAATCGATTCAGTCCCTGTAACTTTAGCTAAGCGTGATGGACGTCTCTGTGCTGGTGTTCATACCAGTTAAGAACACAAGAAAGAAATGGAGCGGGCTGCCCTCGGTTAATTTTGTTATGCTAGGCTTTCCAAGCATGAGGAACTGCTGGCTATCAGATGTCAACATCAGTCTCCTTAAACCCATAAAACTGTTTTAGTGCATTTTTTGGACGCCATCCAACTTCGAATGGCGTTGTTCTCACCTGCCCAAATAAACTCAACTAAAAGGAGTAAGAACTCCAAAAAAAAAAACATGCCCTAGATCTCCACTGGATAACAATAACTAGACTGGACTCAGGCATGGTGCCAACTTGATAGTTGAATATGTGTTTTGACCTCAAAATCGAATCAGCTCCAGGGTACCTTGGGCTGAATATATGTATCAAGTATGAACATCATAGGGTTATTTGTTTTGGAGTTATGGTGGTAACATACATACCACATAGATACAAACGGCACTGAACGCCCTACTTGCTGGTGCAAGTAATGATGATAACAATAACAACAACAACAACGAACCTGCTCATGCTTACATATGTGGAATCTGATCAAAATGTCACATTAAAATAAATTCAGGTTAAGAGCTTAGACAACCAGCTCATAGCCAACCAGTGTAATATCTATCAATTATGCAGTAATACGTAATCAAACAAATGTCATCATATTGGAGGTGGATGACATTGACAGGCTGATAGCAGTCAAACCCCACTTCAAACTACATGCAGCACACCACTTACAATGCATCTTAAGAGGATCTTTATAGAATGTCAGCCAAAAAAAGCTTTTGGAGGGTAACGTTTTCTTGGGCTGTTAGCCAGGCTCAGCTTGCCCTCCCTGGCCTGGGACAGCAGCTACACCTACTGACCTGACCAGCTGATCCTTGCTGTAAGCCTCCAGGGGGTTTGGCCGGTAGGCGTCAGCCAGGTCCATAATGGCAACAGTTCCCATGGCGCCAAAGGGAAGCTTGATCAGCAGGCCAACGTGCGGCTGAATATTTGTCACCATCCCCAAAGTAACACTGCCTTTCTCCAGTGTGTGGACACCTGGATAACAATCGGAAACAGAATAAAAATACAGTTTTTACAATTTTAAATATATATATATATATGTATGTACACACAATATATATATATATAGAATCACAGAAATCGCACGCCAACAATACAAAGTTGATGCCAAAAGCATGTCTACGGGGTCAGTGGAGTGGAGGGGGGGTTCATGTGAAGACTGATGATGGAATGGCAGTAAATGATAAATCAACATAGTCTCAATCAATCAATAAAGTTTTTATTTATATAGCCCTTTTATACAAGCATGTCTCAAAGGGCTTTACATTGCACGCATCATATACATAGTACATCACATCATATAATACACTACACACAAACACATCTATTTGCATGTCTTGGACTGTGGGAGGAAACCCACGCGAACACGGGGAGAACATGCAAACTCCACACAGGGCCAGGCGAGTCTAAGTTCCATCTTACCAGTCAGAGAAAGGACGAAGCGTTGAGGTTTGGAGTTCACCTCTACCACTTTGGCACTGACTGCCTTGCCCAGCCTATACAGCTTCTCTGGGTGATTGGCATCCTGATAACAAGAACGTTTCAAATGATGACAGCTGTTTAAAGTGATTGTTGTGTAACCTTTAACCCCTTTTGTTATGAGCTAGCTTTGCCAGATGGCAGCCGCCCCAGGCTGTGTTAACAAGCCACACTTGAATGTTGAAAATGATCTGGCATGTGCTCCTCCAATGAACTAATCGTTCATGCACTTTTAGAAAGAATCAAACTTACTTTAGGATCAGTGATCATGGCCAGAAATTCGACAGTCCCTGTAATACAAGGATCAGTGGTGACCTCCAAAGACTTCCTCTCTGGAATATACTGGGGATAGGAGCATAAACACATAGCAAACAATTGGGGTGTGGATTATGGACTAGTCTAAAATTCCAATAATCCAAAACTCTTGCTTTCGGTTGTCTTTGATCTTGCTTTTAGATTTTTGCCCAAGAGGTCAAGGGAAAAATTGCCAAGGAAGAGAAAAAGCCACATCCTGCAAGACACTGCTAAACGTACCTTTGATACAAAGCATGTAATTTCTTCCCCGACTATATAGCTGCTCAGTTTTTCTTTTGCCGTGATCGGTTTGAATTCTACACTCGTGTCCAGCTTGCTGTGAGGAGAGACAGAAACAAATAGAAAAACAAACAACTACAAACCAAAAAAGCATGATGCCATGTGACAAGTCAGAATATTTACCTGGGTAGAAGTGTTAACTCGGGAATGGAGTATGTGAACTTGGGATGGGAGAAGGGCAAGAATCTGAAACAAAGGCAAAAATTCGATGCAACTCAAATATGAAAGTCAACAGACAAAATAATAAAGGTGTTTTATAGTTAAGAACGCAATCAAAGTTGGAAATTACAATCTGAAATGCCCATCTCCATTTCCCCAACTCAAATGGCAGCATTGGGTCTAAAGAAAAAGATGACTTTGTAAAATGCTAACTGTAAGAGTATTCACCTGTGACTGGTGGCCTCTCGCCCTCCGATGACCCTGGCGGTGACCACACTGCCTACTTTAACCAAGGATGCGGGGAAGGAGCCCAGGCACACTTTGTCTGCAACCTCGGACACATGCACACTACCTGTGCTTCCATCCTCGAGTGTGACCAGCAGGCATACAGGCTTCACCGTCCGCACCTTACCCTTGAGTATTTCACCAAAGCAGTGACCCTTGGCTGTCGGCAGACTTTCCGAGAGCGTTTGCTGGCGTCTTGGTGCGGCGCGCTCCCACGACACTAGGGGGAGCCCTTCCAGTTCCTGGCAGCTGAGCTCTATAACATTAATGGTCAAACACATTCCCGGCCTCAGCTTCTCCGACTCGGAGAGGAAAGTCTCGTTCAAGTGGCTGGTGGTTTGGATCACAGTCAGCTGTGCTGTTTCGTCCAATGAGACAACAGCGAACTCTTTATCTATGTGCTGCACCATCGCTCTGTACTTTGACCCTTCAGTTAACTGTAAACATACAAATGGAAACATCAGGATCAAAAAGGTGAATAATTACATATACAGTATTTCTGATCAGATTGTCAAGTGATGGAGGACTGTCCTAACCATTATATACTACAACATTCACAACACCGAATACCCATTGAAGACTGTGGATGTACTGGGAAGCTCACAGGTTTGAACATGTACAACTCCAGGAGTGAATCAGGGTGTTGCACAAAAAGACGAAGTGTGCTCAGTCAACATTTCCTCAGTAAATAAAAAAGCTAAAAGCCTAGCCATTGTTTTGAAACATATCAGCATGTGGCATTAGGGAGTGTAATACTCACAGATTTCTTCTTCCCCACTAGCTTGGAAAGGATGGACACATGGACATGAGAGGACAGGACGTCAACATGGAGGATGACGGCGTTCACTTTCTGTCCTGGGGTCAAGTTCACGCCTGAAAAACATGCAGTCAAAGAGTTTAACATGCAATACCGTATGTGTCAGAGATAGGGCTGGGTTCTAAAAAAAAATCTTCATTTGAATGATCCGATATTGATGAATAAAATCCAGAGATTTAATATATGCCTTTTCCAATGGATGCGTGAAGCTTTAACCCCGTTAGTCCTGCGTGGCCAACGAGGCCACTTGACAGGTTTACGCCATTTCCGCCACGTTTGTTTACCAGCGCGGCAACAAACAAGTATAAAGTCACCAAAGCCACAGAGAATATAGACTGGGAATCTTGCCTAAATAAATATGGAGAAATCTTGGGAGTGTTTCAAATTGCAGTAACTGTCATATACGGTAAACATTTACCATGCAATGTTACTAAGAGAGTTACGGTAATACAGAGAGACATGTGTAGAGTAGACCGGGAAACTAACTGTGTTCAGTATTGTATTCAATACACAATTGTGTGAAGATTCTAACAGAACATTAAATGCTGTGGGTTATTAAAATATGTTTTGCATTGTCATCTTCAGAGATAGTAAGACATTTAAGAATTTAAGATCTGAAGTAACATTAACGCTAGAAATGTACAGATTTTCAATTAAATATCTACCCATGACATGGTGCTTGGTGGCCAGTATGGTGGCACCAGCCAGATCATCAGACTTAAAGACGGCTCCGCTGTCCTTCAAATGATCCACAGTCAGCTTCAGCTTCTGACCAACAGACAGCGCAGCCAACTGTTGGCGAAGATCACAGTTATCTGAGAATGGAGACAGAGACAGTCAGAGGTTAGACACTGAAGACAGACTTCACCTAAGCTATGAGACAAAACATCAGCTTTTTATTCCATTTGCTTGTCAGATGCTACTGGGGACAAACACACACATACAGTACCTCTAGTAGCCAACATTTCAGTCACGGCCCTTCTCTCCTGCAGACCTCTGATGAGCCTGGTCTGGGCATCGCCCTCTGGGGTCATGACCTCCGACACCTTCAGCGTGACCAGGAAACGCTGCTTCTCCTCATCCAGGTTGGTCACCTTAGCAATCACTGTCTGGCCCAACTGGAAGGCAGTCGTTGCATCACTGATGAACTTGTCAGTCATGGCCTGGGAGGTAGGGCGGAGAACATTTCATACACTTTAACCTAAAAAAAACCCTACTTAAGACTAAAATTCTTGTTGCAGGTACAGGTTTTTAAATTGGGCCAAAGTATGAAGACGTAAGCAAAACATGTAAGATGGCTGCAGTAGACGGCCCGCTACTCACCGACTTGGGTGCGAGACCAACAAGGCCGTATGGAAACTCTACAAAGACACCATAGGACATGATGTTCTTGATCCAGCCAATCAGCTGCATGCCAACCGTGATGTCAGCGAAATCCTTAGCAACCAATCCCTCCTCCAGTGACCATTTCACTGTGGGCTTCTTGGTCAGAGTCTTTAAAATAGGCGCAGCTAAGGGAAATACAAAAGGCTACTTTCCTGCTTTTTATTTGTTAGGCAAGTGCAGGATCACAAATTCCCACCTAACGGGTAACTTTATTAGACGATGCCTCGCTTATATTGTCAATATAACTCAATTTGAGTTCTGTCGCACTTCCTGATTAATTACAAAATGTATCAATCGTATAAGTGAGTGAGCAAGTTTTGAATACATCAGCTGATTCTCAACGTGAAGTAGCTTTGAAAACAGGTACTGTGACGATCCATGACATTAAAATGTGTATTAATTATTTTAGCCAGTGAAAATTATTCTCAGCAGGGAATTTTTGTTTTGTCTACCAGCCCTTGGCCAAACACATGTTAGACACTGGGTAAGTGCACAAAATCAAACATACAGTTGATGTTATTCAGATCTAATAGGTCAACAATCAACTAAACCTTCTCAAAGTTAACGAGAACTCCCATTACAGTGCCCGGGGAGGTTACCTTTTCAGGTGGGTACAGTAAGCACACAAAATCTACAGACTATGTAAAAAGAAAGGATACAATGTTCCGTTTGTTCTTGCTGAGGCAGACAAGGTTGGAGATGGTGTCCCCCTCCTGCAGGGTCTCCCACAGTAGAGGGCAGTTGGACATGTGGTCAGAGAGGTACACGGTGGGTAGTATGGCACGGATCTCATCAGGGAGGATGGCCACCTCCAGACCGTTGACCGACTTACTCAGCACCTTGGCCACCAACTTCTACATCATACCCAAACACAGTGCAGACGTTAGATTTGACCATTAGCAAAATGTTGAGATCCAAAGTTTATATATTGAGATGTAAAAAATAAAAAAGTCTGTCTCCATCTTACCTTCCCCACCTCAAAGTCAAACTGCAGCTCGGGGGTTGTCTCAGTGTCTCCCTCCATCGCAGCCTTAAATGACAGCAGCATCTTCTCCTTCTCTGGGTCACACTGGAGAACTTTAGCCTTTAACACCTGGCCAATCAACGGCAACAAACAAATCATCAACTGTCAAGTAATTATCATCAGTCAATGACAGTCACATATTTTACACTTAACTACAAAAAGTCAACCGTTGAGTAAATATGGACCTGTTTACAATGACTCACAAACTTCTTCTCCATCAGTAGGAGCAAAGCCAGGCTGAGGAACAAAGACACCTGCAACCTGTCACCGTGTCTTTAAAAACCTGACTTCGCTCCGTCTCAGTGCTCTTTTATCTCCTCACCTGCCCAACATAGAAGACTTCCTCAGGACTAATGATAGGCTCAGAGCTGAGCTCTTTGACAGGCACCAGGCCCTTGACGTCGTTGTAGAAACGAACAATGCAGCCAAAGTCCTTGACGCAGACGATGTAGCCGTGGGACACGCGGCCACGCCGGGCATCAGTATAGCTGAGGAACACGGGCAGGGTGGATTCCACCAGGGCCTTCTTCCTGGTCAGGCTCAGTCTCTTCCTCTCCACATCTACCGACAGCACCTGAAGAAACACAAACACACACACAGTCAAAAAACAAAAAGGCATATAAAATAATCTATGTTGCTTTGCAAATCTGTTTGAGTTGAGTTCAGACACTGCAGGACAGTGGATGCTGCATGTCAGAGGTCCCTCAACACTTAATTGTTTACGGTCTTCTGAGTGCAAAAATGAGAGTTGGACTGACCCGACATTTGACCTTCATGCCCTCTGTGTACTTCTTCTCTGGGTTCTTGAGGAGGATGTCAGACAGGTGGGTCCTGGGCACCAGGCCTTTAATGTGGTCAGATACATGCACCATCATCCCATGATTCAGTAGGACCGACACTTTCCCCTTGGAAGGGAGAAGCACATTTGAGAAGGAGAGTGTGATGCAGACACAGACACAAAGAGTGAGAGCGAGAAAGAGAGAGAGCGAGAAAGAGAGAAATGATTAACGTGTGTTAAGGGAATGTGTCAGAAGAGAGGAGTGGAGGGTATTTATATGAACGTTTACACATGTGACTGAATGAGGTAGAATCTGTGTCCAGATTCTGCTGCATGATTATGGCTAATATGCTAATCTCGATTATTTTGTCAGATATTTTGATTATTAGTCTTATTAGTCCAGTGAATTTATCTAGGTGTGGTCAGATGAGAAAAACTCAATAAAATCCAAGAGACAAGAGTGAGTGGAACCTTTGAATGAAAGTGATTTTTTGATCATGTGTTCCGGTGCGATTGGTTAAAGCTGCACTAAGCACAATTTTCATGTAAAAATATATCTGTCTTATCAGCCTAAATCACAAATTGGGACTGCAACAGAGAAAAGCATCTCATCCCCAATAATTGCGACACCATAGATTTGCCTTATTTGCCCAAATATATTTCTGGTGTCGGGGAGGGTCACTGGCGGGAAATCTTCTCAGTACACTTTTCTTTTTGCCATCTCCAGCCCTGCCAGCCAATAAGAAGAGTGGGGAGTTGCCTAGTGCAGCTTTAAAACAAAAAAACAGCTTAATCCAAGTCATGCGTGTAAGCAGGGCCTTTGGATCGCAGGTGATCTTTTGCTCTTACCTCTACAACCTGGCCGGCCTGAAGATCATGATATCTATAGAAAGGTTTCTCGATTATAGTCCTGGAAAAGAGACACACAAAAAATTCTAAATGGAATACAACCATACAAACCATGTACCATGCAGGGTTCACTGCTTACTACAGAGCAGGACACACATAAATGCTGTGCCACATACTTGCGTAGGGTGACAAAATGGATCTGGTCCATGGGGCTAAAGTCGAGGATCCTGCAGGTGTGCGCGGGTATGGCCAGCACTCGGTTATCATTAGCCGGTATGTGGGACTCCTTCAGGTGGTTCCTCTGGGGGAAGGGGAACAAAAATACATTAGACCCAGCGCTGGCGCTACAGAATATTTATAGAGAGCATGTCTTTGTTTTCTTTACACACCTCTCTCGAACGGCAGTAAAAAAGCGAAGTCACCATTTTTTTATTTTTTAGACATTTGAGTCTGATCACTGCCCAAAGAAAATAAGAATGCAGATTTTATATGGTAAGTGTTAAATGGACTGCATTTATAAAGCGCTTTTTACTGTATTTTTCAGATGGCCAAAGCGCTTCACATTCACCCATTCACACACACATTCATACACTGTTGGCGGAGGCTGCCATGCAAGGCGCCAACGTGCTCAACGGGAGCAACTGGGGTTAGGTGTCTTGCTCAAGGGCACTACAACATTTATTTAATTTTCCAAGGAGGAGCTGGACTCGAACCTTCAACCTTGCGGTTGCTGGGCGGGAACCTCCTGAGCCACTGCCGCCCGATAACAATGCATCACAATGCACAATGCAGAGCCAATGGAGATGCAAAGCCATGCCAAGACAAGAGCACACTGGAGGAAGCAAATATACAAAGCACAGCACCGACTCACGTGTACAAAGACCACCGTCTTGTCGGGCAGTTCCAGCATGGCTCCAGACATGTGGTGCAGCGTGGTGATCTTGCAGCCCGTGAAAACCTCACCAATGCGGTCACCAAGAGCAGGGATGGTGTCTACCCTGGTCCCAGGCTGAACCAGGTAGCTGCGCAGGGACAAGCCCACCAGACGGGTAGATGGTTCCACGTAGAGCAGACAGGCTCGCACCTGGACGGATTGATGCGAGAGAGGCTTAGGTTGCCAAGTATACACTTGAATACGGGGACATTCTCAAACGGCACACTATAAATTACTAAGTGGTATACAACGGTTGCAGATTATTTATCACTTTCATCTAAGATTATTTTGATATAGTGCATTTCAATCCATGACATTTCTTTCAGAGTGTTACTATTTCTGCTATCACCCTAGCTGAAAAATAACAGACTCAACGTGATGCGCTGTCTTGTACATGCCGAGAGGATCTACGTGCCAGGTCGGTGGATCACGTACCTCATCTCCTTCAGTGTAGCTGGAGACCTGCTCTGGCTCCATGTGGAGGAAGTCCACCTGGCCACTGAAGGAGGACAGGAAGTCCAGGATCAGACCATGTTTGGTCACCTGCAACACAAACATCCCTGACTTCATCAAGATGAAACTGGGCCAAAATGGAAGTTATACTAGCTACTGTACTGAAAGTAATAAGAGCAATATTAGACCACGTAAGCTGTTGAAGAAAGTTTTTCATTTAACTAGAATTCAACTCTACCCACTTAATTACCAAAGTAAAACTTCTCTCTACCTTTTTGATCTTGGCCTTGATCAGGAGCCCAGGCAGCAGGTTAGTGAGGTTCCAGCCATGCTGGGATTCAGCACAGGCCTGGGCAATGGCCAGGGGGCTGACAGAAAGGCGGCCCATACGGCCATCATTCTTTACCTCTTCCAAAAGAGAAGTCACATACTGACCCACTTTCAGCTCTGGAGACACAAGAACAATGACACAATTACTTGTTAAGTCCTCACCTAGGTAAAATTTAAACTTGTGATCCAATTCATTACTTTTTTCTATTTGTTTGACCGTGACCGGCTAAATGGAATCAATTGCCCGGTCTAAAAGGAGCTAAACCTGCTGAACTTTGGGGAAGAATGATGCAGTTGTTCATGGTAAATGCCAGGATATCACTTAGGGCCCGATCCAGAGTGTGTAAAGATACGCTGGTCTTCGATAGACATCCTGAGTTGTATTTATTCCGAATTGGATATTCAATGTGTGCATTGAGGATTTCGGATGTGCCTTTGCTTGTGCACAGGTTTATTGGATGAAAAACCTTAGGAAAATATACTTTCAATATCTTAAATGTTTTAGGCTATACTGCATTTTGCCTATGAGAAATCACTGAATTTCCTCAGGGAATGAAAAGTGTCTTGAATTACTTTGTCATACCTTCAGGATTGTTGTGTTGGTCTTTTACTGCCTTATTAGGCAGGAATGCTTTTGTTCCGCTGATGCCAATGTCAATTATGTAGCCGTGGTCCTCCACACTCTCCACACAGCCACTCAAGACCTAGGTCAACAAACACAGGGAGCACAAAAGAACAATCATGAATTAAGCATAAAAACAACAAAAGATCTGGTATCACAAAACAGGGAAGAAGGTGTATATTTCAGTGACATTGTAGGCTAAAGATGAATGCTTGGGTATTTGAAGATGAATGTCTGGGTAACTGAAGATGCTCATTATTGACTCACCATGCCAGCTTTCAGAG
Organism: Acanthochaenus luetkenii; assembly: GCA_900312575.1. NCBI lineage: Eukaryota > Metazoa > Chordata > Actinopteri > Beryciformes > Stephanoberycidae > Acanthochaenus > Acanthochaenus luetkenii. The sequence goes on from OMOT01054518.1 coordinate 19,638, forward strand.
AGCCTGATGTGAGAGCCTTGTTGACCATTTTAGGATTGATTGACAGCTGAATGCTTACAGAGCCTCCCTTGGCTATATCCAACTTGACAAGCACACACCTTAACACCATGCCAGGGTAGAAGAGGTGCGGCAGGGAACAGATTTCCTGTGAGGTGAAAAGTACAAGACCTCCCTCTTAGATATGGTACAAAGTATCCTAGAACATGTGTTAACGTTACGATTTAAGCTAAGTATATTTGAAAACCTTGTAATCACGTTTAGTAAATAGTACTCAGATTTGAGACAAGTGGAAAGGCTACCACCAAAAGCATTGCCTTTACCACCTTTTCATTAAAAGAAGAAGAAGAAGAAGAAAACACAGTATTCAAATGAAAATCCCATAGGTCTACCTCTGTGTCATCAGCGTCCAGTTGCTCGGTGAGCAGCTTGGTGTAGGAGTCAGAGATGTTCCTGATACTGAGGAAGCCTTGCAGGCCACAAGAGAGGCCAACTGTCACCTCAAAGTCTGTTACCTCCTTCACACAGCCCAGCATCAGCATACCCTCCTTCAAATTCTGGCAGGAAGAACAGATAAACACACACACAAAATCAACATCAATAATTGTTTCCGAACAGTCAAAGTATGTTCATTTATTTGTCATACTTTGAGGCAAGGGGAAAGCTAGGAGAGGGAGAGGTGGAGGAGCACAGAAATAAACGGCTGAAGGACTTTAATGTTCTGGGGTCGGACACTTAACAGGACGGTGGACTTTAACCACAACACTAATCTTAAGCAAGTGCAATCGTGCCACAAGCAACCGCGATATATCATTCATTCACAGCGGTGTCATATTTATTTGTAAAAAATGGAAATCTGATTAACAAATGTAAAGAGTTACAAGTGAGCGTTGAGTCTTGCCAAATCCAGTACCTTGACATGTAGAATTTCCACACATTTGGCTGCTGCATTGAGTGTCAGGGCGTCTTCTTTTTCTTTGGCCGTCTTTTGCTTTTTGAATTTCTTGCCATCATCTTTTGTGGCTCCCTTTCTTTTCTTAGGTTCAGTTTGCTCATTTGACTGAGGAAGACAATAAACTCAGCGTAACATTGTTGACCTACAGAACAGTTATGAAACACACGACACTTGACTGAAACTGTGTGTCGTGAGATGGGACACTTAAGTGCTTGAGCTAAACACAACATGTCCAAACGATACGAGGTGAACTGTAGATCATATGAAAGGAGATCGACAGGAAGAGGACAGCTGAAGTGAAATCAGGATGAACTTCCACTGCCTTGATGCGAATTTAAAAGAAGACAAAGTCAGAAATACATTAACAGATTTAAACGTTCGTCCCTCTGAGGACATTTCATGCAACTTGAGCCAAGGCCTTCCATTCCTTTTCACGACGATCAGCGATTTGTATAGACAAGGCAAAGTCTTCGGGCACAAGTCTGGGTGTGGGGGGAGAGAGAGAAGAGTTCCAACTCTTACCTGGAACAGGTTGTCCACCTCTGTCCGCTGCACCACTGGCGCACTCTCAGTGGGCTTATTGGCTGTCCCTCCTCGGGGGAAGTCCTCCTCCATGTTCGGTAATGTCTCAGACGTCTGAACAAAAGAACCACAGTGTCAGTGAATAAATCATCTGAACACACCTACAACTCTGTCCGATCAGACATATGGATTCCTCGCAAATCAACACGCACGAGATGGCTAACGGTAACATGTTAACGTTCAAGCTAAACAAGAAAAGTGTTGCCAGTAGACAAAAGGTGAACTATACATAGAAACAAACTCGATTTTGTTTTATATGAATGTCCAAGCCTGCACACGAGATCACCAGATATGTATATATATCAATATCTTACAGTAAATCTCCGGTTTCTAGGTATCCAAACTCACATGTGTTGATCACCAGCACGCCATGGATCTAGACCGGAAGACACACTCACAAGGGGGAGTTTCATAGTTGTCCAATCAGAGTCGACACTGAATGATTGACGCCTTGCTAAGCCATTCAGCGGTCGCTCCCTCTGCAAAGGTCACCCGACTTTGAGTGACGTTACTTTGGGCTATACATATTGATTGGCTTGCTGAGTAGGCGGGACTTCCTGGTAGCTTTAGCATCGCGGCCTCTGTTGAAGGGCACTTCTCAGTCTGTTCACAGGGGACGTGTGTTAAAGGTAAGACAGAATACACTTGGAGAGAAATTAGCTGAATAGCTTTACACTTGCATTTAAACAATGCCGAGTATGTTACTACCCGCGCTATCTCTAAAACGCCTTCGTGAAAATGGACTAACGGTAACTTAGCCTCAAAATTCACGAGCTAGCTATTTTAAGCTAGCAAGCTAACTTAGCAGCTAACGTTAACTTACAGGACCGCCTTGCTAGCTCAGCTGAATGAATCGCCGCACGCTTAGCTAGCTATACAGTAATGGACTTGATACAAGTCAACCTGAATGATCGATCAATCTTGTTAATCTTAATCGTCGTTGAAGTGAGGAAATATAATCACGCGAGAGCTTCTTGACAGATCGAAGTGGACAGAAATGCTCTTGACAACCACCGTTCAGGCTGTAAGCTGCCTTATGTAATTGTGTAGTAATGTACGGTGGCAAAATGATTTGACTGTTGTGAAGTTGGTTTATAACAAATCACATACACCCTCACTATGTATCGAGGAGCTTCACTGAAGTTCTACCACCAACTCAACACTCGGTGGCGACAGTGGTTAGCACTGTCGCCTCACAGCAAGAAGGTCCTGGGTTCAAATCTCGCCTGGTCCTTTCTGTGTGGAGTTTGCATGTTCTCCCCGTGTTCCTCCCACAGTCCAAAGACATGCAGGTCATGCCGTTTACCTGCTCATGGTGACCCTGCTAAAGTTCATTTAACAAAAAAACAGCTTGAGTAAGCGTACCATCACCTACTGTGAATGTCAAATCAACCAGAAATGATGTTCACCCTTAGGACTCACACGAAAGAAGACCCACTCAACACAACATCCTCGTCCAGAAACACGAGTCTCCCAGTCACCGTACTCTTTGTTTCAGGACCGTTTACCGGCCATCATGGGAGGACACGACGCTCACGGAACTCAGCACCAGTTCACTGGGATCGCCAAGTACTTCAACGCATACACAATCATAGGAAGGAGGAATGTGAGTAGGCGACGATCGTGTCATTGAATACTCCCACGTGTAGACTGCATGATCCCACTTGACAGTTTAATACCATGCAGCCTGAAATGAACTGTCATAACTATGTCTTATCTCATTCCTTGTTTGTCCAGTGTGTTTTGGCCACATACGCCAGTATAGCAGCCATTGTCCTCTTCTTTAAATTGAAGCCCAAGAAACAGGCTGCTGTCACAGAAAAGTGATCATGTAAGTATTTGGAGTACTTTTATCCCACCGTTACACATTTCCCAAACCCATTGCACTTTTGCAGATTACTACTGCATGCAGTTCAGGTTTGTTGTCGCATTTTGGATGACTCATTAAAGTCCCCTTTTGTCTCCTTACAGGTGTCCATTTTGACCACCATTTATTATATATCCTGGTGTGGCAGCTGGACGCGCTTGTAGCAAAATGTGACCATTTGTTTGGTGTCTTCGTGTTAATAAAGAGCTATGCCCTAAACATAGAAAACATCGTTTTATTTACAGCATACACCAGTATAAAAGGCTGATACTCATGGCAGTGATTTAAAAAAAAAAGTTTACAATCAGACATTGCACTCTTTTCAGGCAAAGGGATAATTTGCTTTGTGGGTAGCATGATTCAGACAGAGCCATGTCGTGGGTAAACCAGACGTTGGCGTACTTAAAATGTAACCTTCAGCCATGGCTAGATGCTTGCCAGGGGTGAGTTGATGACGATGCAGATTTCTCCCCTCTAAAAGGGGCCTGTGGAGCTCGAGGACCAAAAAGTCACTTAATTTCAAGTTTTAGTAGAATATTTTCCTCATGTGTCCTCATGGATTATAGGCCCCAGCAGCCAGCAGCAGGTTCCTCCGGGTGAAGTGAAGGTGTACGACAGGTGTGGACTTGCTTGTGTAGGTGCCTAGCAGAAGCTCCTTGGAGTTATCTGGTAGATGGACGTGGCCTGTAGCTGCTGTGAAGTCATCAGTCTCCAAATCATCAAATGCTTTCAACGCATCCCACAGACGAACCGTATTGTCCATGGAGCCTAGAAAACACAAGTTGCTTGAATAATGTGTGGTGGTTGACTGGGTGGGAACATGAATTTGTTGCTGCAGCTATAATCAAAGTAACTTCCCTCAATATGCAAGTATTGGAACTGAAATACATTGGGTTAATATCAGATTATGACTGTCCATGTAAACGTGGCCAGTGGTAGACAGTATAGACCACCCACCGGAGGCAAGGATCTCCCCGTCCCTGCTGAACTTCAGGGAATAAATGGTATCTGTGTGGCCTTTCAGCTCTCCAAACATCAGACCATGACCGATGTCCCACAGAAGAACTCTGCCGTCGGTGGCTCCTGATGCCAGGACTTTCCCATTGGGAGAGAAAGCCAGGGCATGGATAGGACCCTAGGAGATGCAGTTCAAATACTGGTTTAGATGTCTCTCTCCGGCACTCATAATTCCACTAGCTGTGCTACAGTATGTCTGCGAAACTTGCACATCTTCAACTCTGATAATGCGGATGTAAAGCTAATGTAAAAAATATTTTCACTGGCGTAGCATCCATCAGTTACTCCAAATTGTAACAAGCAAACAAATGTGGATGTAAGTAATGCACGCAACATTTAATCCTTGTTTTGTCATACCAGTGTAACAGGAGCTGGTATAACATTAGAACTATGTGACAAAGTCCATATCTAGTCAGTTTATACCTCATACTGTAAGATGATTAATAACATACTACAGGGAGGGGAAGAGCCACAGAACAGATTCAACGGGAAGCTACGGAATGGGGAACTGCTGTGGCGACCAGTCTGACCTTGTGACCAGTGAAGATGCGGACGCAGTTCCCAGTTAGGACATCCCAGAGGCGGATAGTGCGGTCAGACGATCCTGTGACCACATAATTGGAGTTGGGGTGGAAACGGGTGCAAGTGATGTCAGCCAGGTGACCAGCAAACATGCGTAGAGGCTGGTAGTGATCAGTTGCCCACAGACTGTTGGAGAAAGCAGAACACACCATTGACAGTCACATGCAAAACAGAGCTACACCCATGTTCTCCTCTGTACACCGAAAGTACCGTATACATAATGCATAGAGACCAAGACTTAGTGTTGTTTCACATACTAATCAAATCAGGTCTGCAGTTCCTTACCGGGCAATTCGGTCATGTCCCCCAGAAATGAAATAGTACCCGTGGGGGGAAAACTGGGTGTCCCACACCGGATAGTTGTGGCCTTTGTAACCCACCAGACAAGTATAGGTTTGAAGACTCCACAGCCTGACTGTACCATCTTCAGAACTTGATAATAGGTAGTTTCTGGAAGACGAAAGAGAACTAGTCAACAATGACTACAAATTCATGCACATGTTCAGATGCACATGAAGTAGATGTGTGTAGTTTGGGGGGAGGGAGTGGGTGATGGGGGCTTTCTGGCTGTTTGTGGTGGTGGGTAGCCCCTTGGCTCAGCCTGGTGTCCCTGCATCGCCCATGGACCGGGGAGGTCTGGTCTGGTCTCCCCACCACTTTGTTCTCTCTCTCATCCAGTTTCATCACCCCCATTTAACAGCTAAGGATTCATTTCACTAATATTTTGATCAATAATTAATTGATGGCTTTTTAACATTTACCTACTGAAGTCCATAGCCATGATGAAACTGTATCAATGCAGTATTTGTCTTTCTATGTTGTCATTTAGCTGTGCGTTAATGTTACATGTTTGTTTTGATGTCGGTCTGTGTTTGATGCAATAAAAAATAAGGTTCACTCTGTGTTAATTATATTTTGGGATCCTTGTCACATACAAAAGAAGAGAACAGAAAATGTGTGTGTTCAGGCTGAAACTACAATGTAAGCCATAAAATTACAATAATGACAGTGAGTAGAACTTTACACAATTAGGGCTGATTGAAAACCAAAAGGCTGATATGATTGAAAAAAATATCACGACAATCATACTTTCTTTTTTTAAGTGTGATGTCAAACACATCTGAAGTCTTCAAATAATATTCCTTAAAATGTTTCATACCTCATTTTGTCAGGAGTTTTAAAAAAAAAAGTGCTTGTTATCAATTTAGACACCAGAATTGTGTATCACGATACCACAATACCATCACGATACGATTCCACTGAAGGGCAATAATAAACGGTAATACTGCATTATTGCCCAGCCCTACAGACGATTTATTCAAATTCTACACAAAACATGTGCTTTATGTAGCAGAGCTGTTCTACCTGTCTGGGCTGAAGCTGATGCCATACACTGGGCCACTGTGTCCATAGAGGATCTTAGACTCACTGGCTGTCTTCTCATCCATGATCCTCTCCAGCACATCGTCAGACTCTTTGTCAATCAGACTCAAGTCTTGAGTGAGAGAAGGAGGGAAAGATGGAAAAGGGGAGGAAAAACAAAGAACGTACTTTCAGTGTATGCTTCTGGGAAACTATTTTCTAATAAAATAAACAGACACCTCCATGACATGACGCACCCGTGCATAACACAGGCAAAATAAGAGTGAGGCTGTGGTGGTCACAGTCATTCATCAGTGGTCACCACCATCGTATTACGGTACCTGCTGCGGACTTGACCTTGCGTAGCTTTTTGGGCGTAACGCTCCACACCCGTACTGTGGAGTCGGCGAAGCCCCCTGCAATCAGGCTGGAGTCATCTGTGAAGTCCACTGCGGTCAGACCCTGCAGGGTAAAGGTGAAAATAAGGTGAAACTGAAAATTCCTTTATATGCTAGACACAAATTCCCCAATGTATCCATTTTGTAAAAACGACTTTCTCATCAACTGTCAAGTAGCAGACAAGTCAGCAGTACTTTTAAATTTGAATGTTGAGATTCACCAGGAGTATGTTTGATGGCAATGGATCAGTATATAGCAATAGCATATTGTAAAAAGTGGAACATCTACAATGGTTACTTTAGTATAAAAGGTTCAACCTCTATGGCAGAATTTACGCAGCGGAGCACATCATGTAAATACATGTTTTTCAAAACAGATAAATGTAAGACTTTTTTGGGGGGCAGTCAGTGCCAGTTGTTTTCACTCATCCATAACTTGTGTAAGAGTGTTAAGACATGCAGTGAATGATGTTGGTCCAAGGTTTTACCTGATACGCATTAAGGAAAGAGTAGAAGCAGATGGAGGGAAGAGTTTCTGGTCCCAGGCGTATCCTCTTAGTGGCCTCCTTCAAGTACATGATCTTGTCCAACTTGTCTGAATCCTTTAGTTCTGTAAGAGGTATCCTGAACAACAGGACACAATAATGCCACCAGTCACTGGCTTGGCCTGTTGTTTTAAAAATCCATCTTAAATTAATTCAGAAACAGTCTTGAGATTTTTCAGATAAGCTTAAAAGGAAATAATTGTAAATACTCAAATCTCCTGTCAACATCAGCACATGTAGATGCTTGCCCTTCTGGCATGGACCAACCTGTTCTGTGAGGGTGCGTTGGGATCCTGCTTCTTGCTCTTAGAGCCCATGCTGTCCTTCTTGGGTTTCTTCTTCTTGGGTTTACCCTCCTCGTTCTCCGCCTCCTCGTCCTCGTCGTCAAGAGGCACCTCGATCTCCGGTTCCTTCAGCAGTCCATAGAAAACCTACACCAGAGAGACAGGTTGAATAACAAAAACATCTCACTTACAATCTAGATGATGCAGTAGATTTAGGTCAGAAATTATACATATTATACGCAGTGATGCAGGATGTCAAGCCAAGAGTTGTGATTTCAGGTATGATTTCAAGTGTGGAGACACATATCCCTTTTTTTTGTGCACCAATGTACACACAACCAACCTTAGCCTTATTGGCCTCTCGCTTGGCCTCACCAGCCAAGCTCCCAGACATAGCATCAATCTGGGACTTGCTGCGTGGCATGCCGTCGAAGATGTCTATGTAGAGGTGCTCCTGGATAATATTCCAGATCTGGTTGTTCTGACGCTCCTGCAGGTGCCTCTTCAGCAGCTGGTAAGAGTCACGGGAGATGCGCAGGACAAACTTGCTGGTGCGGAAGTCCAGCAGGGTCTCATTGCCCCTCATGTGCTCTTTCTTGGACAGGCTTGACAAGATGCGGAGGTCTTCCTCGTAATAGCACTCCTGGTCCCCGCTGAACCTGAGTTGGACAGAGAGAGAAGAGGTAGATATTGAAGGGTGCGAGATTTACTTCCAGCAAGCACTGACGCACTGAGTTCAGCGATGTTCTTGTTATGTCACAAAACTCACCTTTCAAAAAACGCCTTTGCCTCATTTTCATGGTTGTTGTAGACCAGTTCCAGGTACATATGGACAAAGAGCGGGTAGAACACCTGGGACAGTTCAGCTTTGTGGCAGTCCAGAACCGTTTCTATGAACCTCTTCAGGCCATTGTAGTAAACATCGTAGAGAACCGGGTCACCCTGCTGGCTGTAAGCCGACAGCACTACGTTCACGTCTGGTTGATCCTCCCCAGCTGTAAACAAAGCCCATGCAACAAAAGTGAGAGTTGGAACACATCGGGAAGACACCAACCTATATACCTGTTATTATAATAGCTCTTTGGTCCTATCGTCTAGGACGCGGAAGGGAACTGTAGCGCAAACTTTTATCAATGGATGAGAAACAACTTCCAGCTCAAGAGTTTTGAGTCTCTAACTCGTAGGTGATGTCTTGTTCGTGTATTTTGTAGCAAAGAACAGATTAACAGGACACACTATGGGTTCTCCGTGCTAAAATGTTTCAGTTCTAAGTGAGTACAACTAGAAAAGGTTAGATTTTCTGAAGAACATTTATGTGCTTGCTTTAGTTTGAAAGGGTAGACCATTGAATTCAGTTTAAATGTCTTGTAAAAAATGTGATTATTTGGAGCTATATGTCGTAGTAATCAACACATTGAAGAGTAGGTAATAATATTTAAAAAGTAGTAGTAGTAAAAGTATTAATAGTAATATCAGTAGTAGTAGCAGCAGCAGTAATGGTAGTAGTATGTGTTGTAGTAGTAGTAGTAGTTATAGTAGTAGTGGAATTCGTTTAAGTAGTAGTTATAACAGTAGTAGATGTAGCAGTTATAGTAGTAATAGTAGAAGTATTATCATTTATAGTAGTAGTTGCAGTACTATTTGCAGTAGTATTTTTTACAGTAGAATCAGAAGTAGTTAAAGTACTTGAAATAATACATGTGTGTGGTTGCTATGGTGTACTAGGTAGTAGTAGTAGTAGTAGTAGTAGTAGTAGACAGTCAGTCAGTTTGACAATTGGTTAGTTAGACAGGTAGTCAGCTAAACAGTTAGTTAGTTAGTTATTTAGACAGATATGAGTTAGACAGGTAGTCAAACAGTTGTATAGTTCGACAGGTGTGTTAGACAGGTAATTCGTTCGACTGGTCAGTTAGACAGGTCAATCAGTTAGACAATTGGTCAGTTAGACAGGTATGTTAGTTACGCAGGTCTATCTGTTAGACAGTTGGTTAGTGAGACAGGTGTGTTAGACATGTCTGTAGTAGTAGCAGTAGAAACAGTACAAGAGTGATAGACAGTGCAAGTCTAATGTGTGCCTGTACCTTTAACAGTTATTCTGTCATGCTTCATTGTGTGTGTGGAAGACCAGGCATCATATCTCAAAACCTATAAGTGGATATTTTAACATGACAGAATGCTGAACATTTTGATATATAAAATGTGTATGTAGTTTAAAAGTGTGGGAGTTATTATAAATGGTGTGAAAATATTAGTTTTCAGCTGTATTTGTACGGCACTAGTGTCAAACAAACGTCCAACTTGAACAGGATAAATGTAACGTTACCGCTTATATATATATTAGCATTGTGAGTGAGAGCAGAAGTAGCTGAACGTTTTGATGTGACGTCATGACACGTGTCTATGGTGTTGTGGGAGTTAAGGGCAGTTGAAAAAGATGATTTTTCATCTGTGTGTCAGCTTTAATTGGTCAACGGCGCCAAGCGTCCATAACTATACAATGACACAGCATAGTCATCGTGTACAGTAACGTGAATCGTTCGCTTTACGTTGTGAGTGAGTGAAGAAGTAGCTGGACTTTACGACAGTTTGATCGTGTAACGTTCTGTTAAAACCCAGTCAATGTTTTGGCGGAAGGATACATAAAGAAAATAACAACACACTAATAACTAGCCGAGGACCGAGCGAGACCTTTGGCCGGCGCCTG
>OMOT01054537.1:12016-24555 GCA_900312575.1 Acanthochaenus luetkenii
ACAGCTACCCACCAGATCCACATCAGCCAGTCCTTTTAATTAAATGTTTTTTATTAAAGTGAAGGTGTCCGTCATTGATTTATTTGATTTTATTCCCAGCACTGATCTCATCTCACATCTGATCTTTTATCTGGTCCCGTCCCGGGTGCTCAAGGTTTAAATGAGACATATGGGTCTGACAGTTGAAGGTTACATATGGCTCCCATCACCTCATTCCTTCGTTTGGTGTGCGTGTGCGTGTGTGTGTGTGTGTGTGTGTGTGTGTGTGTGTGCTGCCATCTGATCCTTACCTAATTTCCAGTAAGTATGCATCAGCAGGGAATGGGCATCTCATGTGGACTCGTGATATTATACAAGAGTCTTATCTCTACTCTCCATAGAGCTTAGTCCCACACTGTGCAGGTTTCCCTTTTCCACACGGGCGAGCAATAAACTCTGTAGAAGGAAACATCATGTGCAATACAGGCACGGTCAGATATCCATATTAACAACGCAGGATTTCATCACAAATCTTTTGGAAATTTTGAATAATTTAACCTGAATTATTGAGCATGAATCTTGAAGCGTTGAATTCTAAACACAGGACGGATCACTAGACAGTAGATCATGCCAGGTGGGGCTCAATGGGACACACTCAAACACACGATGTGCACGACTGCCCTGTGTTTTCACAATATACAACACACACACGTACACCACACACACGTACACACACGTACACACACGTACACAGTCTTGTTCATTGGATTTTGATGAAATGGTCTGATGCAGAATATCAATCTGTATTCCAACGCCAATACGAAGGTCGTCCCAGTTGGACGAGACAGAGATGAATTGTGTGGAACTGATTAAACTAGTGTGCTGAATCAGAGGGGTGTGTGAAGAGTCTCTCGGGGGAAACGGCGTCACGCGAAGAAGTGTTCTGTATTTGACAGACAGAGGCGATCGTCCTTCACTCAATTTGGTCTCTCGCCGCCAATTTTCATTGCCGTGAAGATTTCATAATGCTCTATGGTTGCGAGATGGCGTCACGTCTCGGCTCCTCGTTCCTCTGATTTGCACAGTGTGTGTCCCACTACATGAGCTTCATGGGAGTTCTTGTATCCTCTTCCATGAGGCCCTAAGTCAGTTTGACGAATGCCCCATCACCCGTGAGTGAAAAACAGCTCTGCTCCAGAGTGGAAAAAGGAATGTGCCAAGTTTGGTCCTGGGCTGAATGCCAACGGACCATCTGCCCCTGATGACAACCGGAGGTAATGCTCCGAAGGAGGTTAAGGACTTCAAATACCTGGGCTCATGGGTCAACTCGACCGAGCAAGACATAAAAGTGAGGAAAGCGCCCGCATGGAAGGCACTGAACGTCAGTCGGAAACGTGCACGTTAGTATCGCAGATCTGTACGAAGGGAGGCCAAGGGTGAGTGGGAAGATAGCAGCGAGGAGAATGAAGGCTGGCTGGTCGCTGTCACAGACCACTGTCACTGTCACTGCCCATCCCCATGGCGCGGAAGCAGGTCGCGGGACGGTCCCACAAAAACGTTTGTGGATCTATTGGAGAAGGATGCGGACGTGGAAACTACCGGAGAGATCGCCATGCGTACGGAGGACCGGGATGACGGCCCGTCTGTGGACGACCTGATAATTCATCACTCTCTTTATTCTCAGCATGCGGAGGAAAGAAGAAAAAAACACTTTCTCTTTTTAGCCCAAGTGCTGCTGCAGTGCTCCAGGGTCGTTTTTAGAGACTGAGTGCACATTCACTTTTTCCAAACACACCAATTACATGGCAGGTATGGAGAAAACCTGTCTCCTGCTGACTGGCGGCACATCATGCAGGCCCTGTCCAAAGAAGGGCAGACTGCTCGGGTAGCCCCAGCCTCCAGGGTACGTTCTCTGGGCAGAACTTCAGTTACCCTACGCACTACCCTTTGAAACAGCCTGACTTGTGTCAAATATTCACGTGTCCCAGTGAGAAAAAGCCTAGAGAGAAACGTTTAGAAGGCAAATCACCCGACACAAACGTCATCCACTTGTTTGTGCCAGACAAGGGGCGCCGCTAGGAATCTTGGACCCCCAGAAATGTACGATAAATCAAATGTAGTTCTGGGGGAGGGGCGCTTCATCATTCATGGTATGCCCCACCTTACGGCGCCGTTGGTTCCAGAAGCTGTATGAATAAGCAATCAGAAAGTCAAAAGACAGACCGAACACTTGATGTCGTCAATTCAGTTCTGTGGGAGGCCAACCGCTTGAGGGCACTGAGTCGTTCCATTGTTAAATATTGATTTCAGGGTTGATACAGAGGCTGACTGATGTCACACAGCTAGACTTGTGTTTGTCTTAGACGTGTTTCAAGGTAGTCTCAAGAATATACACATACACCGTATTAAAGTACTTCAACGTACTCACTGTTGATATACAGAACACACAGACTTTGGGGTGACAGAACTCCAAATGATGTGCCCTCATACACAGAGTTTTACCATTTTGCATTGGTGTTGCATCAACTAAGGACACGGAGAAGAAAAAGACTGGTTAGTCTTTTTGAAATGCCGCTTTCACTAGTAGCCTTATAGCCTCACTAAGGTCTTCTACCACTCCGGATCCAAACGTATAACCGCACACCCTTTAATTTTCTGCTGCCTTCAATGTAATACCCTTCTTCCCTTAATCTCAGGCTTCTGGGCACTTAAATGCATCTTCATACTTCAAATAAGACCGGCTGACTTTCAGCTATTCAAGCATCCTTCAAAAGATTAAGCGAGCAAGTGAGAGTGCTCCATTGATCGGTTGTCTGTCAGCTGATAGATTTTGTCAAGATTAACCATATTGACGTGATGGGCTGGTTTCCAGACAGGGATTAAACCTAGTCCTACACTAAGGATGTTTTTCAATGGATATAAAATTTAGTCTGCAGTCTAAGGCAGGGCTTACTCTCCATCTGGGAAACCAGCCTGATGTGTCTAATGGCTGCAGACAACACTGTTGTTCTGCTGTACCTCAAGAAGAAGAAGAAAAAGGCAATTTGTACCTAGAGTTCCACCACTGCCATTTTTAATGAATGACCTTTTATGAGGGTCAGAAGATTTATTGTTTATGTTGTATTGTTTTATGGTATGATATCTTATGTATTGTTTAGTTAAGATGATCGATGGAGATACTTGCAAATACTTGCTATACAAACACTGTTATGACTTTCACAAATGTCCAGTCACTACACAATATTGATCACTGCAACGCATCAGCGTCCGCCCGCTGCGACTGCAGCTACAGACGCTACCTGCTGCACTACTGGGAACTGTGAGAAACAGTTGATGATATTTATAGAATTTACCATCTGCTCACATGTGAGCCAGTGTGTCGAGTGTGTCGAGATGTTAATTTCATTTCATTAACAGAGATAGCGTGGCCTTTCATCTCCGCAGCAGCTGTAGCCCTTCATTGTCGAGAAAGCCCTAATCAGGGTTCTGGGGGGCAGATGGAGAAGACAGATAGTTTGCAAGACAGAGAGGGAGAATGAAAGAGAGAGAGAGTGAGAGAGGTAGAAGGCAAGGGAGAAGAAAGAGAATGAGATGTATCGTAATGACTTCACCTGATGCCGTCTTCACCTGATGCCAGTGATTCCTGTCTTGTTACCATAGAGACGGGAAGGTGATGTTATCTTCTGGGTGTGTTGCCAGATGAAATCACACTTGAACCAGTTTGGTCTTTTCCATCAGTTTTGGCTTGTTAACGGGTGCATCTGTTTGAAATCCTGACAGACTACTGTACTTTAAGAAGCCACATAACTGTTGTTGCTCTACCTTTTCTCCAAAGTTTGCGTCAACGCTTTGAGGCGGGTGAAAGCGCCTGTATGCAGTCGTGTATGGTCTCTGTGTTAGAGACATTTCAGCCATCTCACTGAGAAGTGAGAACTGTCGTCTCTATGCTTGCAAACATTAATAAACTAGACTAGACAAAGAGTGATTGTGTCTTCCAACTTTATGGATTCGTCTCACCAGTTGTTAATAGACAAATATAGAAGCGTCCAGTGGAGAATTTCCACGACAGGTGCACGAAGGTTAAAGTGTTTGTTTGTTCGACCGGTCTCTAAGGCCTTTTTCAGGAATATCAGGAACCCAAGACAGCCAGGGAATTGCACGGGCGCTGGCAAGAGCTGATAGCACTGAAGTAAACAAATATCAAAACTGATGGGGAGAATAAGTAAGTAGTCCACAACACTCGCTGACTGAGTGTGTCTGCAGTATAGCGGTTCTCCCCAGGCACAGACTAAACCTAGTCCTTGACTCAAAAACAACCCTGGAATGTAGTTTGTGATTTTTGTAACCCACCGGTTGACGTTTATGAATTTTTCGTGACTATATCGAAAATCGAATACAAGTTTTGCACCTCACGGTCCAAGGAAGTGCAAGAACACAACATGATTCTGCCTCTGCCAAAGAGTCGCCACCCCTTCCGATATAACTTCAGTATATTCATGTGAGGGCTATTCCATGTACTTGGAGGTGCTCTGTTGCATCAACAGTGTTGTGTTCGTGTGTCTGCCTCTGAATATGATATAATGGAGATTAATGGTGTGGCCGTGTCGCTCTGACTGCTGCAGAGAGGGAGGAAGACAGAAATACAAACAGACAACAACAAAAAGCAATGGCGATGTTCAGCATGTTTTTGAACACATCTTGTCTGCCGCAATGTTTTAGCCATTGTTTGTTACTGCTTTCCACCATTGTTGTTGTTGCTATGACATCCCTGCGCTTGTAGCCACAACCCAGCTCACGGCTGGCCACGCCCACAGCAAATATTATACGCCCCAAAACGTCCCGAATGTCATTGAAAAGACCATTTCAGTGATTTTGTTTTCTTAAAACAAGTGTAAAGTGAAGGGATCTGTCATAGTATCATGTATCGCGTGTCAAGTATAATAATTGTACCTCTAAACTTTAATCAAAATGGAAAACATAAGAAATAAGTATTTCAGGGCAAATTATTTGTAACATTTACTGAGATCAATTTCCTTGAACTTCATCATCATTTCATTTATCACAGCCAAATGATCTGAGTGACTTTGCATCCTCCACATGAAATTGTCTATATTGCCTGCGTGCATGCAATGATCATTTAATTCAATGCATTTTTCTTCACTGACTATCTACCGCTGCTAAAAGCCATTCTTGCAGTTTATGCATGCGCACTGTTGAGCTGTGGTCAAGGAGAGATCAAACTGGGGATATGAGGTGAGATAATACAGTTACGTTTCCCCGTTCCCATCTAATTGGATCTCACCTTTCAGCAGAAACATGTGGCTGTCGGCCCAAGTTTGAAACAGTGTTGGTATTACCTGTCAGCTGTCAGCTACAGTTTCTATGAATTATTCAAGATCACAGCTGAAAAGAACCCAAACTCAATCTCTTAGACCAAGCTATATAAAAAAAACATATATTCTCCAAAGAACTCCTTCTGCTTATAGCATTTTGCTTTCATTCATATGTTCATGTCTGTCTACAAAACCAAGACATATTTATGAACGGGATGATAAACAATTCAAACACTAGCACCATAATTGACATCCAAAGCTCTCTGTCGTGACCTTCCCGGAATTTTCTGCCAATCTCTCCCTCACGCAGCGCGGATACTGGAACCAGATAATGAAAGTGTCTGTGTTCCTCGAACTGTAACCAACATGATGAAGCTAATTTCCCCGGTTGTCTCCTGTGTGCCAAGATAGAATAAGACAACCACTCTATCAACCGCTGAGCTGGGTTATTAATCTTAACCAAAACGATGCGTCCAAAGGGAATTCTCCAACACTGTGTACTTGTGAATTTCGTTTCTAACATCATCATTATAAAATAGCTACTTCAAGCACATCCTGCTTCTAAATCATTATAAATCTCAATATTAACACCTAAACAGAAAGGAAAGAAGATAAACATTACAGTGAATCATCTCTAACAGAAGAGCTTTTGCATACCTGAGTACAAAGTGACAAACTAAGACAAAGCTCCCGCATAGGAAGCGTGCGGGAGCTTTGTCTTTCTTAATGAAACATCTCTGAAAAATAGAAACTACAATACAACTGGCAAACCCCATCTGAACACTAACTAAACTACACTAAGAGACAGACAGGCAGACAGACAGACATTCACAGTAAGCATTGGGTGCACAGAATATGACCTTGTTCTCCTTTTTCTCTGTTTGTCTCTTGCTCTCTTTCTGTCTCTCTCACTCGGTCTCTCTCTAATGCTTTTTCCACCTCCCTTGAAGAGGGAAGAAGGGAGAGAAGAGTGAAAAGGAACCTGATGAATAGATGGTAGTCGAAAAGGTGAGAAGGAATAGAAAGGAGTGGTCGTTCCATGACATTACAGAGAGAAGTGGACCTTCTGACAAAGGAGAGGAAGAATGCCTTGACAAATCCCCTCGCTAAAAATCAACAAGCAGGGGCGACAATATGGCCGTACTATGAAACACAAAAACAAGATGTGAACAGGACAGTATATAATAAAAATGTCCCTAAAATATATTTTTTTATTAGTTTTTGAGGTCTTTGATATCACTAGATTGCATTGAGACTGAGATTACCTCAAGAAAAATGTATGGACCTCTTGTAGCAGTACTAAACATTTATTTCATAATTCTAGATGCTTAATATATGTAGGGTAATATGACTGTCCATAACAATGCTAGATAATACATTCAATGCAGTGACACAGGATCACATTGTCCTTGATCTTGGGAACACAAAACCCCATTAAATCACAGAAAACACCTTCCTGTTTAACTAACTCTGTGGAATAAAGCCACATAGAGTCTCAGTCTTCAGCGTTGTATCACATTACATTACATTATGGCATTTAGCAGACGCTTTCATCCAAAGCAACTTCCATGCCATCACATATATATATATACATATTACATCATCATATACTACCTACATCATATACTAAGTCATACAAACATCATCATGTACATACTACACACAAACACATGTATTTGGATTGTGGGAAGAAACCGGAGCACCCGGAGGAAACCCACACAAACATGGGGAGAACATGCAAACTCCACACAGAAAGGACCGGGGCGGAGATTCGAACCCACAACCTTCGTTATTTTCATGACGGCAATAATTCTGGAGAAGCGTAATTCTCGTTTTGGAAGGAAACCTTTATGTTTCACAAACACACACGTTACCGTTCATGGTGCCCTCATAATGCCAGATACTCCAACTAGTTCCCACTAGTGTGGTTGAAACAGACTGGGTGCTCACACGTCCATCCATCAGGTGCATCATGAGCTTGTGTGGTTGTTGTATTTGTCTCTGCAATCGTGTTTTCCTCACAGTGAGTGTTGCATATCTTAGGCATTGCATCCCATTGAGCCACCTGCAAACATTCATACAGTCCCAGCAGGGTAATGCAGAAGAAACACAGACACTGTTTTATGAATACAAATCAATGCTGAATAAAAAACATCATCAGGCAAGGCATTGGAAGCACATAGTCTTGTACATATATGGCCTGTAAATCTGATTGAAATTCATGGTGTGTAATTATTGTAGCAAACGTCATTATTTATTCATGAGTTTTCTCTACCTGCGTTATCCTTGACGTGCGTTGCGTTATCACTAGAACCTATCCCAGCATACATTGGGGCAGAAGGCAGGGAAACAGAGTCCATCGCAGTATTAACACACATGGCAACACACGTTCATACCCCTATGGGTAATTTATGAGTCCACCTGACCTGCATGTCTTTGGAATGTGGAAGGAAACTAACGGGAACAAGAGGAGAACATGCAAACTCCGCACAGGGAATTGGACCTAGAATTACAAAAACGGATTTGATTGACATGTAAGCCAATTATAATCCCTGTAATTGAAGCCTTTTTACTTTGTTGCTTAGGAACAGCCAGCTCTATGTGCCGAGGACACCTTATCCATACAAATAATTGTATACAATCATACCAATAATTGTGTCGATTGTCAACCAAAAGAAAAGTACGTCCCATGAGGTCTAAGTTCCCATTAGTATTACTGGGTATGATAGAGGCCAAGGTTGGGATGCTTTACTTACTTAGAGAATTGCTCTGTTGCTAGTCAGCCTACAACATGTTTATGAAGCACAACTTCAACTCTGTGTAATATCTGTAGTGTGAGGATGTGTCACGTCGTGCTCATTATAGCTTGCCTATACACAGTCGCCGTCTCCTCGGGACAGAAATGTCACCCAACAAACTGAGACCCAAATTAGCCCAGAAACCGTCTAGTATCCGTAACAGCAGCAGCATCACAAATTCAACTCTGAACAAAAGTAGACAGAATATCAGATTTGGACGGAGGCTAAATGTGAGCGTGTTGCCTTTCCTCCTCCTGTGTTAGCCAGACAGTGTTTGTGTAATTAGAGGGCGATCGTGTGATTAGGTGGGTGTGAAGGAGAGGAGAACATTAAAGGCAATATGATTTTTAATTAAGCAATGAGTCGCTGGAAAATGACTTGTTTGATTAATGTGTCCTCTCCAGCAGAATAATGCATGGCAGTGGACTCTGTCACAGGTGATTCTGTTCTGAGCAGTCAATTCTTCAAAATGACTCAAATTATTAGATGGGTTATCATAGAGCGTTACACCTTATTAAAACATTAGCAAATGACCACCATGCTTTGATAGAATGGTGGGGACTTCACAAACCAAATGTGAATCAACAAGGACTTCGCCATAAGGCTTGAAATGAGAAAACACTATAGGTCTAACCAGAAATCATGTTTCACTACGCTGAAAGCTTAGCCCGTTTCAAAGCTTTTTTTTAAACTCCCTGGCAAAACAACGCATTGCAAATGGATTCACTCTCACAACATAACGACATGACTGTGTCGAATGGAAGCGATGCAAATGAAAGGTTGCTTAGAAACACGGTGATTTGATTATATCCAAATGCAGCTTTCTTTTCTTCACCTCTGCACCTCGTGAGAATCATAATCCCAGGGGGTTTGATGTTGGTAAAACAAAGAATTGCCTTTATTCTTTATAGAGGTTTTTCCTGTTTCAGTTCTGTGGCATTAGAAACGTATATAACAGTTAGACTATGTCTATCGGGTCCAGGCAAAATAGCCAGTTGAGGCTGAGGTTAGAAAATCTGTCCACAATTATTTCCAAATATGAGTCACACAGTTTGAGATCAGATAGTCCTAAATATGTACCATCACCATCACCAGGGAGAAAGAGCACAGCCGATAGCCCTTGTTTTAAAAGGCTTGACTCAGAGTCTAAAGGTGTGTTATGTGTTTACAATCCCCCAATGGCTATCAGCATTGCCTTTGCTAGGTTTTAGAGGTACACAAAGTCTTACTTTATGTACATGCTTCATCTGTTTTGCTGGCTAGCCACAGATAAAGAAAAGTTTTGGGGTTTTTTTTGTAGAAAGGGACAAGTGAAGCCTAAATCTAAATCCTATAATCTGGTCCTTTCTAACCACCATCGTTCATAGTACAGCTGTCAGAATATGACATGTAATTTCAATCACATGCCCATTCAATGGATTATGCAGTCATCTTTCTATGCATGTTTCCATTTGCTTTCTCTCATGTTGCACCGCCCAGTGCGAGTGCAGCGCTGGCCTGTTGATGAGTGTTCATTTAGTTGTTTTCTGCAGTGGAGTGGAGTGGCTTGAAACTAATCACTCGCCCCACGGGTGATTTTTTTACGTTTGTTTTATCATATTCAATTGAATTATGTACGGAGAACATTTGAAACAATATTACTTTGGGGGGAATCATAGAGCAGAAACACATTATGTACCAGTAGGAAATCATTTCACAAGCCAGTCGTTCAAACTACAAAACCTCCAAGGCTACTTTCTCACTGTGACAACGGGGAGATCCCACTCATGATTTGAAACTTGATACGTATGAAATTATAGTAGCTATAGAGGCAAATCTCACCTATTAGTCAAAGTCAAAGTCAAAGTATTTGTAAAACTTGACCAATGTCTTTCTCACATACAAAGTATGTTCACAAGCTCTGATGAGCCTAATTAGCTTAATTCTTTCCTCTGTCAAAATATTGTCCTCCATATATTCTCATTATTTCAAAGATGTTCTCCATATCTGCACAATTACGGCGTACTGAAATGTGTGAACTTCTCTTTAGATCAATCCCTGTATGCTCAGAGGGTACAGTGTCAGTCTTCTTCTTCAGTGAGAGATAATTGGCGTCACGCATATGCCCCGCCGTAGCCATGGCAACAGGGAATTGGGTAACCCTTTAAACTATGGGCCATTAATTACGTAGTGCTGACTGGAAATAACTAAGTAATTTCCAAGTCAAATAGATGTCATAACTCTTTATAGCGTTAGAATGACTGGTAAGTACTGAGTAATATATACAAGTAAAAAAAGCTGCTAGGCCCGTTATGTGGTTTCTGTTGTTTTCTGTTATTTGTGTAGAGTTTCTATGGAGTACATTTGTATAACTCTGTGAATATTGTACATAGTCAGTATTGGTCTTTTCTCAAATATATAATGTATTATTGTATGTATTCTACATTATAAGCAACTGAAAACCTAATGAAAAAGCATTGATTGTTCCACTTTTCACACACATTGTATTAACCCTAGGCTTATCTTAACCCCTGGTTAAAAGATTCACAGTGTCAAAATCATTCAGTGATTGGACAACACAAACATGACGCACATTTCATTCTAAACTCCTTCTCTGTTTCACACTGGTAAGAGTTAGCCCATTACTTGATTTTCTGGGGATAACCCCCAAAAAATGCTGCTCCAGAGCAGGGCCAGCTAAACCAGGGTTAAAATCTGGGTTATCACTCTTTGAAATCGGCATGTGTGAAACGCTTGTTAACCCGGGGTTAAGGGAAGAAAACAGTATGAAAAGGCCTCTCTCTCTCTCTCTCTCTCTCTCTCTCTCTCTCTCTCTCTCTCACACACACACACTCACACACAAACACCTACCTCCCAGTGCGCTGAAGCTCAGGGCCCCCGTGGCCTTCGTGTTCCTCTCCCTCTCCAAGATCTGTCACTCCGTTGGGAACCGGGGGAACCTTCCGCTTTTCCTGTGTGGTTAAGATCACTGTCAGTAAACCGTCGGTCGCCATCGCGAGGACAACAACTGTCGTCAGTTGCACTTAATGCTCTGCTGAGTCAAACGTCTGTGGACACCAGATGCCAAGCTTAAATGCCAAATGATTGAGCTCTCATGCCATTTATTTATGATCGCGGCATTAATTCAATAGCATTATAACAATCGAATTGCATAGTGGTATTTACCACAGGAAACAAATGGAAATCAAGGCCTAAAACACCCTCATTACTTTTTCAATCATCTCGGTCAGCTTTCCGACGCGTGACAGAACTACTCTCAAGATGGCTGACCGCTTTACACAGATAGCCGTCATAGACCAAAATAACTAATAACGAATGTTTTGGAGAGGATCGAGAGCAGAACCCCCCGAGTCCAGATTAGAGGAATATGCAGATGTGTCAACGTTTCTCAGCAAAACAATATGTGGCTGAGCATTTTGAGCGGCAGCAATGATGCTCACGACTTCAATAATTTACCCAATTATCCTGAACATTACAAGCGATGGATATAAAGTTGTCAACGACACAGTGTCCAAACAATAGAAGTGACAAATACCCCTGCATCCTTAGAATATTTATTAGGAATGGAGAAGTGCTAGAGAACTTTTACAATGTTTATGTATATAGGTAGTTTACCTGAGAGGGCACGTTTTTAGGCGGCTCTATTCTGATGGAGGGGTCCCACTCCCCCGGGGGCAGGACTGTCACCTGGTCCAGGAACTCATCGATACCTGCCACCAGGTCATTCCTGTCCTTGGCCTTGTACGCCACGTCGTGGAAAACCTGTGGAGGTGGTGAGGAGAGACGTTCAATAAGGCTTCAGAATCAAACATACGCACTCAAATTGGGCTTTAGAGCGACGTGTCCTATGGGAATCCTCATGGAGGTTGTGTGTGAACGTGCGCTAAACCAAATAAAAACACGTGTGTCCTGAATATAGTTTCATGTTAACATAACCGGGGTAAGAGCTTAGCGGGGACACTGTATACAGAATACAACTATACCGTAACACACAACGACTCAGGGGCGGAGTATCCATATGTTTAAAGCACGTTCGTCTACGCATACTGACAGGCGTACGATTCCTTCCCACATAGTAGTTTGACATCCATACGCTTCTATTTTGATACATCCCCAGAGGACCACTGCCAGTGAAGAAGATGACATCTGGTTCTGATGATGGTCAGCAACAGTGGCTCTGCACTGCACCGTGGGAAACGCGCAGTCCTGTTTTTGGTGTGAAACTCTCAGGGTCAGCTAAAGAGCAGCACCCCTGGAGCTGGTAGGGATTCAGTGTCTTGCTCAAGAACACTTTGGGTGGATGCTTGTTGTCACGGGGCTTGAATTGAACTGGGTCAATGCATGTCATCCCCCAATCTATCGCGGCCTCTCTCTCTGTCTGTCTAATGAAGGCGAAAATGCCGCAAATAAAATGTCCGCAGCCTGTTTT
>OMOT01054558.1:0-15409 GCA_900312575.1 Acanthochaenus luetkenii
TGCCCCTCCAGCAGCTCCCACGCCCCGAGCCCCCAGCCTGCCGCATCAAAGCTTCCCGAGCCCTGAAGAAGAAGATTCGTAGGTTCCAGCCTGCCTCTCTGAAGGTCATGACCCTGGTGTAGTGGAGTTCCCCCGGGCAGAATGAAAACTGTTGGAAAAGACACTGAGACCCGTGGGAAATGCTCTCATGTTGGACATGTTGGAGAGATCTCACCTGCTCTTGGAGAACATCCACCTTAATCACCACACAAACTTTCATGGCTCCCCATGAAAAGCGGCAGACAAATGCTACAAATGTGCGTTTAAATTTGACAGACGTATTGCTCTGTTTGTTATAGCTGAAGAATATGCGGTGGCTGAAGCCAAAAGGTAGTGAAAACTGCGTTCTATAAAAGTATGCAACACAATTTGTAATTGATATCTACACTTAATTTGTACATATTTATGTTGTTGTAATTAAAGTTTCTCAAAGCAAGTGGCTGCAGTTGAAGACTTCAAGGGCAAAATTGCTTTCTTATAATTGTATGTACATTGAGAAATAAAACCATGTTACACTTTATTTCAAATAATTGTTTTATTTTATTTTCATTTCTCCCATGTTGTTATTGGTTTGAACTATGCATATCTTTCACCGTAGAATAAACTACTATTTACCATACGTTGAGACATTTTGCGTTGAGTTTTTACATGCATCCTTTACCTCTTCTCCTATGTTCAGATAGCTAACCACCACATCACTTACTATGGTCCATTAGCTGATTTGAGCTGAGTGCTAGCCGCTGTGGTACTGAGAGCAGCACTGGCCAAAAGGTCAGACATCTTTTCTTCATCAACAAACACATTGGCAAGAGCCGACCTCTCAAATTGTATTGCGCTGTGGAAGCACATGTTGCTCTCAAAGCCATAACAATTAACCCAGACAGTAATGTGTAAATATAGGTTGATACTTATCAGCTCTCAAGATATTTTACTGTAGCTTTATCCTAAGCAAAGTTCACACACTTGCTTTGAAGTCTTGAAACACACCCGCACTGCAGAGAACAAGAGTTCAGGTTTCTGAGGGGAGATTGTAGGTTTGAAAACGGTATATGGCAGAAGGCACGTGGGATTTAGAAGAGGCTTTTCATTTCAGTTCTGTCACGAGGAGATTAGAGTTGCCCAATCATCTCATTTCCAAAATCTGCCCTGGTATATTTCCATTACAATTATTTCACTTTTGAAGGCAGGGTGAGGAGAAGGTTACTAGGGAATGTAAGTAGTCAAGCCACTGGCCTTCCAAATATCAACCCTCTCTCCCCTTCATAACATGTTCTCCCATCAGGCAGTCACCCTGACCTTAAAGTTCCCATCTAAGAAGCTTATGGGGCTGACAAACAGTTTCAGCATTTCATCCAATTTTACTTTGAAGTTGCATTCACCACAGATCTCATCACTATGGAGACCATTATTTTTAAGACCCATGAATCTTTAATTGAGAGAGGCTCCCTCTTTCTTTTAACTAGAGATGTTCAATTCACTTTGAAAGAAGAAAGCCTATAATTCTTTGGATAAAAGTGTCTATCTACCAAAGGGCACATGTTCATTCACTAGCATTCTTTTCTCTACTCATCTCACACGGGCACAAAGGGCATGATGAACATCAAAGATGGCGTTTTCAATTATTTGACCGGTGGCTACAATTGGGTCAATTTATTAGGATTTGTAAACCCAGCTGACCTCTGTCCTCTGTAAGAGCGACGGAGAGCGGTCGGTAGGATTAGTGCTGTTGTTTTCAGCCAGGCTCGGAAGGAGCATGACAGGCGCTGGACTTGTCTTTGATGTTGAGTATAGCAGAACCACGTCGGCTTGACCTTGTGTGCTTGCTGACCTTTCCAGCTGTAGAGCTTGTTCATCTCTCAGGGCACGTTTCCCCACAATGGAGGGTCGGGGGGCCTTTTAGTACCCCCCGCTGTCTGTAGCTTGTCTCTTTCTTTTTCCCCGTGTTCTACTTGTCTTGTTATTTCATTTTGACTGTCCCGTTTCCCTTAGATTTGTCTGTGAAAATGTAAATACATCAGCAGGGTTTCACAGAATCGTCGCCTCGGCAAATACCTAACGGTGAAACTGCGTGCTGGTTCCTGGCTAAAGATAATTTGGCTAGGGAGTGAAAACTTGGTCAGATGATATTTCATGGGGTAAAAAGTTGAGAGTAGAGGGGTGGTCACCTCCACACTGCTTCGTAAAAAAGGCATACTGAAGGTTTACAGATGTGGTGTGGGATCTCATTACATTGATTGCGGTTTCAAGTGCTTTGACATCATCAACATGGAAACACATGGACAAATGGTCACATCTAATGGAGACCACACGGTTATAGCTGACGCCACAGCTGCTGATAAAAGGCCTTGACTAATGTCCTCCAGCCATAACAAAGACCATGACGTGATGACTTTTCAACTGACGGTTGGAGATTCCTTTTTTACCGTACAATTGACCTGCGATTTTCTCCCATTCTGATTAGAAAATGACATAGTGCTCAAATATAATAATGGCGCATCCAAGCCATGAAATCACCTATAGGGGCCTTATCCCACAGATCAACAGACGCTTGACTTCATATCACGACCAGCTCTCTAAATCAGTTGACAGCAGGACATGCTTGTCACCGCCCACTGAGATATAAATAGGTGGATGTGTCGTGCCTAACTACTCTGAGGCCTGGATCAGGTGAACACTGGGCGGTAATGCAGTTCCAGTGAGCTGCTTTGGACAGTGATCTTATCACACATTACACATTAGGACACTGGACAATACAACCTAAGCTGCTCTCACAAGACAGGAGTATCAAACCCGGCAGTATTCTGTTGTTTTAACAATTCTCTGACAATGTAACATCCTCAAAACAAGAAAAACATTGCAAACAAACGAAAGAGAGGAGAAAGAGGAGACAGGGGAGTAAGAACAACAAAGGGTGCGCCACAGACAGGTGCTAATTAAAGTTTACTTGGTTCACATTAGTTCACGGATGGGGGAGAGGGAGCGGGGTTCTCCTCTTACGTCTGCATGAGGTAATCCCAAAGCCCAACACGGACCAGCCCTTCCCAGTCTGTCCGCAGGCTCAACACATGATATCTCCCCCGCTCTTCAGCACTATTTCAGTCACACACTGTTTTGTCTGCCTGTGCGAGTAAGACTGTACAGTATATGTACAGATTTGAAAGATGCCCAATTGATCTTGTCGTGATCTTAGAGTTTTTTGTCTCAGTGCTTCCCGATGTGAAAACTGGAGCGTTCTTGGCCTCTGATATAAGATGTGGATTTGCCTTGTTGACAAGTGGGAGCTCAGAAACTCATTACCACCCCGATGAGAGGAGCTTTCCTCTCCTACCCACAATGCACTCCTGGAAACACAGAGGAGGGCATGCTTTCCCAGGGTCCTGTGAAGCTAGGAGGATTATCCTAGTTCGACATGGGGCACAAAATCCACACCGAATCAGACCTGCTCATCTCGTCACTGGCACGTTTACGAGTCATAAACAGGATGATTCCGAAGTTTTCCGAATTGACGGGACTGTCAAAGCTATATTGTACGTTATGTTGACATCGTAATTTCGGTGGATGAGCTTGAAATTGTGTCAATGACGAGATCTAATTTCAGTACTGACACGGTAATATGTGAGAAACGGTCAGCAGCTACATTTTTTCACGGCAGACTCTACATTGCAAAATATCACCGATTTACATTGTGGACTCAGCAATGTTAATGTCTGTAGTCCAACAATTGAGATTCACCCAGTTCCCCTTGCATGGGGGGAAGGGTGCTATAGGAGTGTGTGTGAGCTGGCTTTTGTCCCTTTGCTTACTGTACATATGAATGGGGCTGGACCGGAATGTCCAACCTCATGAATGTCAATTGTCTGAGGCCTGGGTTTAAGGAGCAGGCTTCTCTGGTTGCGTAGAAGTGGACAATAGAGACAGAGAATGGAGAGATGAGGAGATAGAACGGGAGGAAAATACGCAGGAGGAGACGAGGGACGGAAGACAAGTGTGAAAGATAGAGAGCGGTAGAGACAGAGCATGAAGACGAAGGAAACCGAGAGAGAGGGCCAGGGAGTAGAAGCGCGTTCCAGTCCTGTAAGGCTCCGCTGGACCTTCCTCAGCCACCACCTGCTCCTCTTTAAGCACATCCTGTCATTTAATACCTAATCCCTTCATTCACTCCAGTGTGTTTACTAACCATTGTCTCAGCTCCCTTCAAGCTGTGGTCAAGAGGTGGTTCAAAAGTTCGCAGTGTATGTAGAGCAGCAACAGAGGGCATTGTGAGTGTGTTCGCCCCTGTGAAGCAATTGTGTGAGACGGAGAAAAGTCTAGTGCGTGCATGTGAAGGAGTCTGGGGGTTTGCAGTTTTCGAAGCCAACTTCAGTGACTTTCTTTTGGCACAAACAGATGATGTTTGGATGCAGCTAACTGGACCACGGTGCACTTGAGCTCTTTAACGGAATGAACAAAATGCCCTTTTTATTGATACATGTCTAAATGAAGACTATTGATTAGCTGTTGATTTCATGATGAGACTTTTTTTTGGTGGCTGTTTTATTCAGCATGATTTTGTAACCATAGAGATTGCAACCACTCGAGCGACATTACTTTTTATTATAACATGCCTATATTGAATACCACAAATCGCCGTTAACAAGTGTGTATTAACTGAGTGCCTTTTAATCTACTGAATGAATAAGAGAGCTGCAGGCTATATAGAGACAATGCAGAGCACTAAAGCAAGTACAGTAGGGAGTCTGAGACTCATCTCAAAACATAAATCAGCACTGACACAAGATTATACAGGAGAGGGAGCGCAATAATCCTCAAAATGCTTATATTTGGTTGAAACATGTTGGCAGTATTTGTGCCTCAGAGTTTGTAAAAACATCCCTAGTCGATGCATATTCTTAAAACAAGCTTTGGTGCTTGGGTAAGCAAAAATAATTACTCCAGAATCTCCCTGTATCTCACTGGGATTCTACAGAGGGCGTGCTATTTCCAGTACTCGGTTAAAGGGAGACACGAGCTTGCAAGGGGGAATGGTGCAAAGTGCATTTGTGCCGAAGCGCATGTTTTACATGAGTGCATGCTGTTTAGCATCACTTTTATCAGCCCCAGTGTCTCTGTGAGGACGTCCTGGCTGTTTTATTAGCAGGATGTCCTGTTTCAGCTCAGAGGACTACCACTCTTTTGTCAAGCCTCAGGCTCTAAACGACTAAACTGAACTGATCCCAGACCCAGATATCCTTGGAGAGCTGTAAGTGTCTTGTATACTATTGTGGGGTTTGTCCACCGGCTCACCTAGAAAACCACCAATTATCATTATGAACAAAAACAAGCCCTGACTCTTTTGAAGTGGTGTGTGTGTCTGTGCGTGTGTGTGTGTGTGTGTGTGTGTGCTCTGAGGAGGACATCAAAAGAGCGGTGAGAGTGACAGCTGGTCCTCCTCTTGGTCAGGCCCCCTGATAAGATCAGAGTGACAGGAGAACATGGGACCCAACAGGTACCTCCTTCCCTCCCCAGCACCCTCCTTGTTGCTCCCATATGGCCACAAGTCTCTCACTTGCCAAAAAGTCAAGGTTTTGGAATTATTTGATTTTGGGGGATTTTTCGGCATACCATGAACATTAAATTATACTGCATTCATTTATATTAAAATGCACATTAGCGGAAAATATTTAAAATGTCTATACCAGCAGCCACAGAGGGTTAGTTTGTCTTTGTTTTAGTTTATAGTTGTCTCTACATGACACCTCCACACTATTTGACTGCCCTTCATGTGTGACTGCTCTCCTTCTACAAGATGCCATAAACCCATCGGGAGTGTGTTCACAATGACCCCATGAAAGCTGTGGCTTCCTCAACTGCAAGCCTAATGGACTCTGGTCTGACACCTATAAAACATTTCAGACTTTGGGCAAAGTCTCCCACTTGTCTCTTTCCAGTACACATGCTCCAGTTCAAGAAAAGCTCAGCTGGCAAGTCTGAAAAGGTCAATATTCTGGTCATTTATGAGCAGGGAACTGATTGGTGAGCTCATGTTTTTATGGCCTTTCTTCCTCTTTCTTCATTTCCAAATTGAACATTGTATTGACAAGAACTCCCCGCTACCAGAATTCTGCTATTCCGTATTTTGCCAAGCTAATCAACACCCATACCCACCATTAACAACTGTGTGAACCGTCCTGTTAAAGAACTCTAAATGAGACAACCATCGTCACCGTTGATCCGTTTTTTCATTATGTTAATTTATAATCTTATTATTGTGTTTCTCCTTTGTAAATTGGTGTATAATTCAGTCTGTGACTGCAAACAACCAATAAAGTCCACTACTACTACTACATGTGATTTCTTTTTTGTTTTGTTTTTTGCTTAAGAAAATACATTTAATTGCTTCCATCTTCTGCATGATATGGTCTATTGTCGGACATAAACATGATCAGTGTGGGAATAACCATCCAAATTAAATTGGGAAAACAAATCACTGATACACATGACACAATTTTTTTTCCAGACTGGGAGACTATCCAATTAAATTGTATTCATCTGGGGAAAACATTGCTTGTTATGGGGGAAATGACAACATTTCCTTGGGGTCAGTAGCTTGCTGTTTGTTTGTCTTTGTCTCCCAGGTATAGTTAGCAGTTAGTGGTTAGCTTGCCCTCTCCATCTGAGACAGGTCCCAGCTCGCAGGTGTAAATGAAAGGATCCAACAGTGAGACACGGTGGAAGATAATAGGGCCTCAGCATAACCTGGGTCAGAATTATAGTAGAGTATATCCCCTTTCTCGCTATGTCTCGCTTGTTTTCCATTCGTTTCTTCTGTTAGTTTTGTTGCACGGCTCAGGGCAATAAGTAAACAAGCACGAAACGGTGGAGCAGACAATGCAATTTCATGCCGGCTCCACTGGCACACAGGCGGGACACCCCGAGGTCTTGTCTCTGGACTGATTTGGACAGGCTGGCTCCTCTCTCAGTGCAGGGGTCAGGGGTCATGCAGGGAGCAGATTGATCCTCCGTGCTGTATCAGGTCTCTCCACCTATAGGAAACACGACGAGGACAGACAGACTCGGACAGCCACAGTCACAATCAAGACAAACCAGTATCAGTATATTCCAGGTATCCGGCTCATCACAATTAGGATAAGAGCAAAGGTTATGAAGCTTACATCTCAATTTATAGCTTATAGTCTCAAAACACAGAAATATCATAAATAATACTGGACTATTGGTGTGCATGCAATCATGGTCAGAACAGTTTACACCCAAACATTTAAAGGGACATGTCTTGTGAAACTTGATCACTTTCATGAGGATTTCTGTGTGAATGAAGAGGGCAAAAGTTTGAAGCGATGCCTGGTTTTGTCATTTGCGCTGTGTTGATACAGAACATGTAATCCTGATGAATGGTTCTTTGAAACTTGACACAAAGCAACTGATGGGGGAGGGCTGCCCCGACACTTTGTCCTGGGGCATTAGGGAAAGTTGAAGGAGAAGGCTTATAGGCAATTAAAAGTAATGCATCATTTTCTGAGCGGGGGAAATAAATAGGGGTATTCTGAAAGGATTTAATAGAGAGCGATGCAAAATGCCATTGTTTCTCTAATTATGTTGAATTTGAATGGCTGGACGGTGGGATTTCACAGTGATACTTACTGGCAACATATGGCAAAGCTTCCTTTATCTCCTCGTGGCCGTTGACACCACAGCTTCCTGGCATAAATATGCTAAATGGGTGGAAACTGAACTTCCCTTTATGGCTCTTAAGATAAACATAACACCTGGCAGTGAATGAGCTTAAAGATAAACCAACATTATTATTTGGATTTATGTCCCGGTGGCAAAGATGAAGGGATTTCTAAAGAAACCCTATCAAGGGCTGGCCATGACTTTCGTTCCATTATGTTAACAGCAGAGAAGCGGATAAATCTTCGCAATCTGGACCACAGCCCTGGTGAAAGTCCCCTCCGTAGGCCTGGATGACGACATGTGAATGATGTGTTTATATGGGGTGTATACCGAGGCAGTAAATCACCACAGGCCTGGAGCGTCAGGAAGGATGCCAGTCTATCTGGGGCCCCATGTGTGTGGGGGGGTAGTTTTGGGGTAAACTCTGTCACTTTGAGAGAGGTTGACCTGTCGGGGTTGACCCCGGAGTTCCTTTGAACAGGACAACCCAGGGTGACACTCTGAGGGCCAGTTTGTTGAGGGATTTGCACATGAAGGACGGAGGATTTAAAGAGTTTCAGAGAGAGGCAGCAACTGAGATCCCTCATCTTTCTTTCCTGTAGTATTTCTCACATTTAAATAAAAACAGATGAGGATCAAATGTATCAAAACACGTTTCCCTTAAAGGATAGAGGGTATTGGTGCGTTTTGGCACATATGTGGATGAGGTCAGGTTTTAACATCAAAGCTTGCCTTGAAACCCTATCTAACTTCCATTATCCATATACTCGGTTGGCAGTGATACTCTGTGTGCACAGTTAGCAGAAATGATGTTAATCGATAAAATCAGCGGCTACATGACAGCTTTACTCGTCGAGGAACATACATTATATGATATTGATAGCAGAAGTACAGAAGGGTGTAAAAGGGCCATAAACACATGTCTTCGGTATGTTATGGCCCAGTGGTAAGTATTGTAACTGAAAAAACATATGAACACAACTGAGCCTGATAGCAGCAGTACATGCCAGTGTTGAAACTATATAGGTTTAGTAACGCTAAGAGCTCTTGTGTCGCAAAGCAGTCAGATGTTCCCGTTCAAAACAACAATTATTATATTTGCAATGGGATCTCTGCACAATATGGCCCCGGATGGGGTTATGGATCGATGCAAAATCATGGCGCCACTTTGCAAATGACATAATCTCTAAACACATAAGAAAAGAGATGACAGATAGGCCTTGGAGGCTCCTGTCAGGCTGCAATCCGTCCTTTGGTTGGATTTGACGCCAGCACACCGGCACCTCCCTCCAGTCGATCCATCCTATTGATCGGTGCTGGGTGTGCTCCGGTTGGATCAATACCATTCCTTTTCACTGCTCATAGCTATCTGCACCACCAGCATTTAACCTCCCCCGTTGAGATCGATCACATCCTCTGCAGGATGGATGTACAGAATGGGATTTCCTCTTCTCTGGCCATTGAATACTTTAGAGCCAAAGGAAGACGGGACAAAAGAAAGAGGAGGGTGAGAGAGTTTGGGAGAGACTACGTGAGAGAAGGGGGAAAGCTTTGATCCTGACTCTGGGTAGGCCTGGCGTCCAGATGACCTGCTCTTACGGAGCAGATTAGCCTTGACAGTTGTTTCAGGAGAGAGGGGCTAATCTAAAGCTGTCTGGAGATCCTCAGCCACGCAACATAAAGGCCAAAGCAGGTACGCTGTGTCCAAAACTCACGCGGCAGTTCATCAGGCCTTATCTCAAGACTCCAGTGTAAAGATCCACGGAGCAGATTAGAGTGTTTTCATTTATTTGAGATTATTATCCCGACATTCCTTTAGAATTAGGCATGCTGTGAAAACCGAGGGCGAATTCCTGTCTCAGAGAGATTCTGTGTCCCTGCAGTGAGAGGCTCCTTATTTCGGTGGTGTGGGAGACAGCGCCGCCCCAAGCCAGAGATGAGCACGCCCTCACACAGAAGGGCACTGCTTGGGCATATCTCAGTGTGTATCCTCCTAACAAACACCCCAGCTCCCCGGGAGATCCACTATGTGTTGTCATGGCAGTCCTCCAAACACAGTAGGGGTGTAGTGAAGGGCTTTGTACTTCCTGTGTTTACCAAGCGTCTTGGGCAATCCTGCAGTGAGGGACAGGATGCTGGTCTTCACAATGGCAGCAGTGAAGTACGTTTGCCCTGAATCATCTATGGCAGAACAAGGCATACAGTGAGAGAAGCCAACCTAACCTAAATCTGCCTAACCAGAGACGACGACACCTTTCCATTTTACCAGCTAGAACGCTAATGACAGATGTCCTCTCCTCGCTTACCCTTCCTCCTCCTCACCCATCACACCAGCAGCCAGGACTCAACATTTGGCAGAGAATGGGACGTTCTTGCGCAGAGGTTAGGACATCTCTCAGTGCCATACGTGGATTTGTCAACCGGGAAACCGGGCTGTATTTGCGGAAGGGTCTAAGTAAGGGCCAGAGGACTGCAATCTGGGCCGTTTTAGCCCGACATCGGCTAATAAAGCCAACTGCACTCTGTGCTGGAAGTGTAAGTGGCTTTTCCAGGTGTGAGACCAATTGTCCAAACATTGTCACTCCTCAGCCAGCACGCATATGCACACGTAATGGACTGCTGTAAATCCTTAATGCACCATTGAGGTCGCTGGAGTGGCGGCCGGGGAATAACTCTCATCAATCAGCTATTGTAAACATCAGCTCAATTATGCAGGGTGGTGTGCTGGTGTTTAGCATAATGAAAGGTCTAGTCTGCTCCCCTGTCCTTGAAAGGATCCTTATTGGTGCCATTGTTCCTGAACACAGCAGCTAATAGACATGTTTGCTATTATTGGAGAAGAAATACCCAAGTTGGCACCTAAGACACATTTCTCCGGTCATTTGAATCAACTACAATAGAGTAACGACTACAGAGAAAAACTAATGTTTTTCCATTTTTAGTTCAAATATTCTACATTCATGTAAACTTTATAGGAACAAACCAGCAGTTTAAAGATTTGTCCATATCTTTGCTTCTATAAGGGCTGTATAAATAAATGAACTTGAACTTGCTGTTTGCTGTTTCAGACAATTCATTTATCAGGGTTTTAGTGTCAGGATGTTAACCTAACCTACTGTAACTGCAATACAGAACAAATCAAGCGTCTAAAATGCATCTAAGATATTGTCAAGAGTCCTCAGTTTGTGTGTGCAGTGGTATAGTAAAACTGTTAAAGTGCATTGTAAATTGATGGTTCAGGATTACCAACATTTAAGGCCGACTTGGATACAACTTCTGCCGGCAGGCATCACGTATGTGGAATTGTTAAGACTCAACAAAACTGCAATAATGCTCCCAATGGTTTGTCAGGAAGTCAAAACGCTGGTGCGTGCTAAAAGAAAACGCACATTATTCTTGTGCGTGGATGAATGTCCTTTGTTCAGATTGCTGCCTGTTCTTTTTTATTTTGGTGGATGTGCACATACCATAGCCGTCTAAATGAAATGGTAAGACTGACCTGACATCAGTATTTTGGAGCAATTTGGGGCATATTTGGGAATTTCCTAAAACAATTTCCAATTAAGTAGGCCAATTAGACACAAAAGTGGATTCATTATCAAAATAAAAGATAACATACAAGTGAAAACTAAAGAAAGGGACGAAGAAGGCTCGCTGAGGAGAAAGAGAGGCAGAGAGAGAGAGGCCGTTCAAAGAGCAATCAGCTGACTTGCACTCCACTTCACATTCCTCATGCACTCCCATTTCCTCATAGCCAATCTGACATCGCAGCCCCCTACAGAGTACCATCCTTCATCCCTGGGCGAGTCTGTTGTCTAGTGAGGGACTCAGATTCAGACCCGTTACTTCACCACTGTCAGGGCCCGTGTTTACCACCATGTTGTTCTCCCTATCTGCTCAAACTGGTCTGGAAACCAACCATTGTGGCAGCTGAGCTGAGGCTAAACTACTTTATTACATGTGTTTATAGCAAAGAATGTACTAAGGGGTCGTTGTGCTACGACCCAACTGGGGATTGAACCTAAACTCTCTCAGCCTCAAGCCACTGTTTGCCACTTCTTTAGTGTTTCACCTAGTAAATCAACACATCCCAAAACGTATTTGTATTTATTTCTAACATTAATGATAGATAGCCCATACCTGAGTAATTTCCTTCTCTTACACTATGGACTCCTATCCGTTAGACTGTATCCTAGAGGTTTGAAGGCATGGGAATGTGATACTATTACACTTAGTACGATTACTACAATTCTCATGTATATTTCATGCTAATGCCACCCCGGCCTGCACATAATTGCACAATTGCGCCCGTCGTGTTGTTACACCAAAGTAATTACAGGTTAAGCAATGTAATGAACCTGTACTATTCTAATGATAATGCTGGGATAACAGCTGTCAAATCATTGGTCATAGTCATAAATGCTGGTCAACTAAATGTAATTGCAGTCTTTTTTCAGATATTTCTTTACATGTAAAAGAATTCATCAGAAAGAAATGTCACTTGCACAGACCAACGCACTTCATACACCGCTCAGTGTGGTCGTCTGGGTACACAGTCGCAAAACAAGTTCCTCTTTCTTTACACACAAACACGACGTGACCAAAATGAGGTGGCGGCTGTGGGTGTGAGGCTTCTACCTCATGGTGTGAGCTGCTTTTTCATCTAACACTCTTTCACCAAATGTCAATCGACAAACAAGTCAACCTTCCCCCCCTAAAGAAGACCCTGATTAGGCCAACCATTCTCTTTCTAAAGGGTGTAGCCCTAAGAGAGCGTGGGGGACACGAGGATGCTAAATGCTGGCAAATAAAGAATTATAGACCTTTAAATAGTTGCCACCTCACACACTACTAACGATTTAAAAACCTGCAAAGAAACAGACGCAGACACACACACACACACACACACTCTCCAAACACACAAGCATCGTCTACATGACAGTTGTCTCATTTATGCTTTGCTTTTTGCACACACACGCTTGGATTTTGAGCGCTTGAAATGTTATCTCTCAGAGATCACAATATGAATGGAGACAAGCAAGTGGAGAAAATATGTTAACATATATCAGCTGCAACTCAAAAGTTCTTCATCTCTGACAAGATAAAGACACAATGTGATCAACGATCTCTGCAAGCCTCCGGTAAGTGGACAGCATTCCTCCATTGGCTTTTGAACTCTCCCTGCTGCAGGCCATTTCTGCTACTCCAAGACTACCATTGTTCCACTATATGGTCATCGACAATGACATGGGTGTGTATGTACCTTGTCTGCAGCTCCACGCTCCCCTGATTCCTGTTTTGCCATCTGAACAGGCCTGAACGACACACCCCCTTCCCTTCCCCGCTCTCGGGGGAACGCAGGCAACATCAGCTATAGACCTGTGTGAGGAAAAACCAAGCCGTCCAGAGCGCTTGGCTGCCAGTGAAAGGACAAATCAATCCAAATGGAAACCGCTGCACATGCCATCCAGAACGGCTCTCCGAACAAATACAGTTTTCTATTTGTGTGTGCACATGCCATCCAGAGCTGAGGCGGTTTCAAGAGAGTTTTCGGGCCTCCAGAGAGACAAAACTACAGAGACCAAATCTCAAATGAACAAAAACTGGTTGAATTTTGGAACGTCTGAACTCAAAGCATTTGATTGTGAGAGAATATATTTTATGTTTGGACTTCCTAAACAATGCAATTCATACTCATTCCGATTGCCTTTGGTTTAACTTAACCTGCTTGACAAGTAATAACCCAATTACTTGACCTCCGCTCACCATATTCATGTAAGAAAAGCCAGTCACTGGGTTCGAGCCCTCATGTGTCCAGGGTGCAAGCACAGAGACATCAAAAGACGTCTTTTATGATCCCTTTTATGGTCTCGGTGCTCTGCTCATTCTGTTGACCCAAGATGTGTTTCCCAATGCTAGACAAAGCACTTTGTTGTGCAAGAAATCCGATACATGTCCCGCCATGTAGAATCAAACTTTGCACAGTGTATGGCTATTGCTTTACTCCTGCAGTATTACAGATAAATGCTTTCAAGTTGTTATATGCAATAACACTCTATACTCTGCATAACCGTTGGCACCTTTTGCTGTTTGAAATGTGCAAAATACTCAAAGCTCATCTTTTTCCCCCCAAGTGAGACCATGATGCAGAAACAAGGGTGATGTGACTGATGGAGGGCCAAGTGTCTGCAGGTTTTCACTACACCAGGTGATTTCACGTACTCCCCCCTCACCGGTGGACGGCGTGTTAATCGGTGAAATCAGCAGCCGTAATGAAAACCTGCAGACTCTGCCCTCCGTGGCACACGGCTGCCCGTCCCAGCTCCAGACGATAACGAGTGTCCACTCTAACAAACTGACTGCGCTAACCATCATGCAGGAAAACAATGCACATCCCATTCTTTATAGCATCTCATTTCTGTCCAGCGCCCAGACCGTGCTGTCATCCTGCGTCTCCGCCTCCGGTCCGAGGACACTAACCCTCCCCCTGCAGCGTCCACTCCTTCTGCTGTGTTCCTGGAAGACCGCAGAGGGGTAATCAATGAGTCATGTGTCCTGATTACAACCAGCTCCCTATGGGGCATCTTCAAAGGGCTCCAGAGGAGATGGGGAGAGGGAGCAGCATTGCTCCCCATGGGGTAATTACATGTTGGGGCTCAATGGTTTCTACTCCTTGTCTGAGGACAGTCAGAATGGGTTAAAGACAGACCAGTTAACAATTTAGCCAGTCCTGTCAGCGCAGTGGGAGACTCTTCCAGCCACCGATCACCGTCTGGTGGTGCCAACCAAATTCACACTCGTGCACACACAAACATGTGTGCCGAAACATTGATATAACACGTACTGTATACAAGGCGAAGGTGACAGATGAGGAGGACAGCTACTGAAGACAAAAGCCACAGAACGACCACAGAGAAAGACAGAGAGACATTTTCAGGTTTGGTGCAGCTGAGTACACGCCTGTCCATCCCAGAAAAACAAGCTGAGTGTTTGAGTGTTTATGGGTTAAAGGGGCCATAAAGTTAGGCAAACACTAAAGCACTGTCTGGCTGCCTTGAGGCCTTTTGATTTTCTCCACAACTTCCAGCTTTGGTGTGTCCAATGACACGCACACATATATTGCTTTCTCCAAGTTTACCCTTTACTCTTAGGCAATTTTAAGCCACGTTCCAAATCATGTGGTTGTTCATTTTCCATTGTCTAATGTTACAATGAAACACATTGTTAACTTGCAGGCCTGAACAGGGCCAGCAGTGTCACTTTTCCCTGCACTGGGTGATATAATGTGTGTTATTTATGCGTTTTGTTTTTCACATCGTCATACAATAATTGTCTGTTCTAGCTGGCAGCATTGTAATTGTATTAAGGAAAATTCCATGGAGTTGTAATTATTATTATTACCATATAATCAGCAGGTGTATAACAGAATCCACTGTTGTGCATCCGTCGTCTGTTTAGATCCTTTCTTATTATGACTGTAAATGTTAATTAATGTTTGAAATGATGACTACATGGGAAGTTTAGTAGGAGTGGAGACTGTTTGGCTGATGGTGTCTCTGTGTTAAGACTTCAGTAAGCCCTGTCTGCACGGTAGCAAACAGAGGGGGATCAGAGACAGAGTGTGTGTGTGTGTGTGTGTGTGTGTGTGTGTGTGTGTGTGTGTGTGTGTGTGTGTTTGTTTGCATGCACAGCCTGTGTT
>OMOT01054597.1:0-13433 GCA_900312575.1 Acanthochaenus luetkenii
TGTTGATTTCCAATCTTGGAAAATGTTTGCAGCATGCACACACACATGCACGCACACACACACACACACACACACACACACACACACACACACACACACACACACACACTCACTCAAAGCCCACGTCTGTGTGCCTGTGTGCTTGCTGGATATGCAACCTTAAAAGAAGTGGCTATAAAAGGGGTTTTACTGTAGTCTGCTTGGCTGTGGCCAACCTTTCCATTTTTCTATTATTCTGAAGAGATGACAGGCTAAATGAGATGTAATGGGATAAATAGACCGGCTGTGTGTGTGTGTGTGTGTGTGTGTGTGAGTCTTAAGCCATGTGGAGCTCTTCTGGCCTGGCCTCATATGGGAGGCACGCTAGCCTGCTGCCCCCTTGTACCCCGCCCCACTCTGCAGCCCCGACTGCGAGGGTACGATGGGAGCAGATGGGGGTGGGAGGCTATAAGGTAGTGGTAGCTATAGCTAATTTAAATGACTGTTATTACAGGATTATATTTGTCCTTGAGTTGGTATGGAGGAGGAGAGAGAGACAGACAGGCAGACAGCCAAGCCATCCTACTACACTTTGGCCACAGAGCTCTAGTCAGTCTTTTTGGAGATTGGTCAAGTTAGCCGTTAAGTGATGAGAACATAGACACCAAAATCATCCAATGTGTCCCCGGTAGATAATTGGCTCCAATGCTGGCAGGGACACTGATTGGCCTGATGGGGGCGCTATACTTAATAGTCAAAATTGAAAACTTTGAAAGGCCCTTAACTGCTACACCACAAGTCAAATTTTGATGAAACTTGGAGGGATGATGCATCTTGTTACTGATTGGCCCAAGGGGTGTCTGCATCATTGGGATGACATGTTTCATGTAATCTAATTGCGGGATGAAATTGTAGAAACCCCACTTACATTTAGCAAAATGAAAAAACGCATCATATTAATCAGGATGTCATAGTGAAACTCAAAGTGCTCACAACTGCGTCTGAACTTTTCATCCCTTTTTGACGTATAGATATGGATTATTACACTGATCTTTTCTGAGCTTCCCCCCTGACCATCAGGAGGTTACAGGGCTCAGATGTCTGTGAAATGTCTCATGGCATTTAGGAGGTGAGCTCCTGTGGACAGAGGAATGTGGTAGCTGTGTAATCTTTTGTATGGACCAGCAATAAATCCTAAACAGCCTTGCTACCTGGACATCTCTTATCAATGTCTCACATACACACAGATACAGACCGCAGAAATACAGGTAAATGCAGGTATATGACTAAATTATCCTGTACAGGACTCAATTTAGTGATACAGTTGTACATGTGTATAGTGCATTATTTATAAGTGCCCATTATTATTATTATTACCTGTTATTACCTGTGTTTGTTATTTTTATTTGTATTGCCTTCCCCATTTCTGGTATTGTTCTGCCAATTGCTGCTGCAACACCTGAATTTTCCCTAAGGGATCAATAAAGTGCAATCTAATCTAATGTATATAGAGAGACGCACACACACACACACACACACACACACACACACACACACACAAACACACATGCTCAGCACAGATAGACAGGTTTTTTCAGTTCTAAGTTATCTAGGTTTTGCATAACTGCATCATCCCGTCGCTGGACTTTCTCTTTCTCTGTTTCCCTGTGCCTGATTTCCACCGTTCCTTTACAATTCATTTTTCAGTTATGGCTGCGGAGCATTTTTAACAGCAGAAGTTGCATGTTAAACTACTTACCAGCACCACAGAACGGTCGGATACAGCTTCGTATTATCTTCCCCGAAGGCTAACCGTCATCAGTTTGGAAACAGTTGCAACTGGTCAGTGAAAATGGGTCTTCTTGTGTCTCTAGCAAGCCCTAACTGTAAAGCCATACACAGGGCCTAATCCCCTCTGAAAGAGATGGGGCTGCACAACACAATGGACAGCTTAGCCAATCAACAGTAGATAATCTTGGACAGAAAGACAACTCATGTCAACAGTTCAGCACAGTGTCAACAAGGTCAACCCAGATGAAACTCACTCAAGACTACTCACAACTATCAATGCAACTCTTTCTCTTTCACCTTTAAAGGCAGTTTTGTCACCCAGTTTCCCCAAATGAATCAAACTGAATAATGAATGTAGCTTTAATTCAGACACTCGGATCAGAGCAGATGGACCAGATTTTTACCACACCATCAAACAGTAGTCCAATAGGGGACACGTGAACTAGTTGAGACGTCTGCAGTCATCCATATCTGCTACCTGTAGCATTTTGGGAAATCAGGACCTAAATATCGTCAGCTCAAAACTGTTTTCAAAGCTGTTTTAATATTAATTTGTACATAGCCAAAATATGTTATTGTGAGAACGTTCTGCTCATTTGGGTTGACC
This sequence comes from Acanthochaenus luetkenii, assembly GCA_900312575.1. Classification (NCBI taxonomy): domain Eukaryota; kingdom Metazoa; phylum Chordata; class Actinopteri; order Beryciformes; family Stephanoberycidae; genus Acanthochaenus; species Acanthochaenus luetkenii. The sequence continues at coordinate 2,378 of OMOT01054597.1, forward strand.
TTAAACTTGGTCCCCCTCCTGCACGTCGCCGTCCGTCAAAACGCTTGGGGATGATTTGTCAGCTGGGATATAGTTTCAAATAAACAACATTTCAAATAGTTTGAGCTGGCCCTGGGCATGACAAGTCCTACTTAACCCTGCCATGGAAAGGTCGCTATTGCCTTCTCCAAGCACCGCTCCCTGGAATTATCCACCTCGAAAATCACAGGGAAGTAAAGGTTGCCCGTCCCAATGAGGCATGACAACACTTCCCCACCCATTGGGCTCAAAATACCCTGGAGTCATAGGGCCGGATCTACTAAAGGATTGTGTGTGTAAAAACGTGCAAGTAAATGTACAAACCGATCTACTAACAGCACTGGGGACTGCATCTTTCAAATGTGCAAAATAACACGTCTTATCTAGTTAGTACTTTTGCCTCAATTAATATGCAAGATGGGGCTATTTTCCACAATACTTGGAGGAGAAAATGTAAATAGATTAATGCAGCAGAGGCACTGTTATCTGTCAAACCTGAACGCAATTTAGTTGACGGAGATTGCGTCTTTATTTAATATGTTTCAAGGGAACGTGCAAAAGCCCTGCATGCGTAAAACAATTCAATATTTATTGAAATCTTTAAATTCTATAGGCTGAAATTTCTTGCTTGCAAAATCTGCTTGCGGTTCTGTTGTCCAAACTCGCAAAACCTCATTTAAATACAGCTGTCTGCAACACGTTTGCACCTGTTGTCATTTATGTAATCATTCTTAGTAAATCACATGCAAAACGCACATCAACCAAACGTGCAAACTTTTAGAATGCACACGCAAATTAGTACCCTGTATTTGGGATCTTAGTAGATCCAGCCCATAGAGTACAGAGTGGAGTAGATAGAGGTTAAGCCTCTGTGTCCAAGTACCTTGCTTTTTGCCTAGCAGTGCTCAGTGGAAGATTGGGGTGGAAGTACTGGTTTTGGGTCCTGTAGTTTCTGTGAGAATATTGAAACCCTGTTTTAGATGCACAATGAGGCAGGGTTGAGCAGGAAAAACCTGCTAGAGGGGTAATAATAATAATTATCATCATCACCATCATCATCATAATTACCTTTATTTGTAGAGCACTTACAAAACTGTTACAAAATGAGAAATGAGAAAACTGTAAAAATGTGAACAATAGATTTTTTTCAATACTCAAAGGCATGTGCAGAATAATTGACACCACAATAGAAAATACAATGTATGCTTAAAGCAGGCTTACAAAGTGACACACCCCATCCAAACCACATATTCTTAGAGTGTGGGTAGGTCAACCAAATTTAAATGATATATTTTTACATCTTTCTTATCCTGTCAAGATATTAGTGATGTTGACTTCAACATAATTGCCTGTCTCCAATGTCAACAGTGTGTGAAATGGGAAGAACTTGATAATGCTAACTGGCATAAAGAGAGACAGGTAGTAAGGTTACAGAATGATCTGAACCCTGCAAATACCCAGATGGCCTCAAATATTTAATCTATTTAGACCCTGTTTTGAGTGTTATTTTAGCATTTTAAAGTGATAACCTGTCAATAGATTTTGTTCTGTAAATGAAATGAAGGAAATGTAATGAGTAACTCTAGTGCTGACATTCAGACAGTTATTTTGAATGCTGTTTTTAGACTACTGTTAACATTTGACAAAAATATCAACATACACCAATAGAGCAAAGCTCATATTCAAAAGTGACCATGGGATTTTAAAGATTTTTTATGTGAAAACACATACAACAGAGAGGAGTGTCCCATCTCCACTAAATGAGACGCCATAGATTTGCCTTATTTTCAGGTATGATCACTGGTAGGAAATCTTCTCCGCACACAGGAAGCCAAGAGAAATTCAAAAGCGTCTTGTAACCAGCAGCGAGTGAGAACCAGAGAAAGCTGAAACTCGTCAGCACCTCCATCCCCACCAGACACCGACAAGAAGACATTTAGGTCGTGCAATTTGCTGACGTCGCGTTACGTGATTTCTGGGTTTTGAGTCTTCCGAATTGAAACGGTTACCTCTCGCTGCCAGTTGGGGCCACCGACGTGCAAAGTTGTCTAATGCAGCTTTAAAATAATTGCAAACCTCAACGGGTCGATTACAGAGACAGAGCCATGTTATATCAGGCAGGTTTACTCTGTCAAAGCTCTGATGAAGTATGTGTGAAAAGCCCACAGGGAAAACTAAGCAATCTCTCTCTCTCTCTCTCTCTCTCTCTCTCTCTCTCTCTCTCTCTCTCACACACACACATGCACACCAACCTCTGCTCTTAATTCTCCCGTTCCTGCCGCATCGCTCTCATCTTTCAAAATACTGAAGTGCAAAGGTCAAAGTTCCCTGGTGTTTCCCCTTCATCTCCTTCGCCACGTCACTGTAAATGAACAGAGGAGAGGTCCCACCTTGAACTCTGCTGGTTATGAGTATGGGTTGAGCAAATAAACGTTCTAACTTTCTAATAACCATCTGCATCAGCTTGAGTGCAAATTCTCCTTTCGGTGGACTGTTTAGTCGATGTACATTTGAACCTTGCCTCAGCCCTGTTTCCTAGTGCCCAGATAGTCACATATTGACATTCTTAAAAACATTCTCATTCAACCCCCCCGCCACTTAAATTAATTTCCATCCATCTCGAAGTCTTCAAAACCAGCCACAGTAGGGTTTCTGGCTCTTTAGACCCGCGTCCTGCCTCCTGTTCTCACTTGCCAGTACAGTTACTCCAAAGAACTTTCACAACACGCCAGGTCGGAACGCAATGAGACGGACAAACTAACCACTCCACAAATGTTTTTACGACAGAATGGCTGTAAATGAAGCATGACTTGTATGACTTGATCACTGCATACGCTTAATATTCAAAGGAAGGAAACCAAACCTCATCTTTCCCATCACTTCAACCCAGTCCACCGGCGAGACGGGTTGTGGTGTGTTTTGGGTGCTGATAAAGTCTAAGATTTGAAACCTCAGGAAGTGAGATTAGGTGATACATTCGGAGATTTACTGCACCTGTGGTATTTCAGTCAGGGATTCAGTCTGGGAGAATTTGGACGCACTTTCTCACCAAAACAACACTTTTGAATGGGTGCCAGAAGGAAATGTCTATTAGGAAAGTATAAGCAGAGAGCATATATATATATATATATATACACACAATAAAGATTGCCTAATATGACCGGAAACAGGGTAATTCACTCATCCAGACTTCTCCCCTGACGTGTGTGAAAATGATTGAAATTGCTTTAAAAGTGACAAATGCAACAGGGTGAGGTTTGGGTTTGCATGGAGACGTAACTGCTGACTGTGACCTGACAGGAGGTGTTTCTCAGTGCTCTAGGATCACACACATGTTTCACATTACAGCATGGAAAGGTCCTGGGGCTACAGAGATACAGGTGTGTGTGTGTGTGTGTGCACATATAATAAATAAAGATTCATTCAGTCATATATCTGTCCCCTTTCTCCTTAAATTTTTGCATTCAAGGAACATCAAGATTGTACAGAAATCACAGAGAGAGTAATTGTTCAATTTCATACATTCCCAGAGTTCCTCTATTGTTCCTGGTACAGGAGGTTCTGTTTGGAGATATGCTAACAGATGTACCTTGTACTAAACACACACACACACACACTTCTATTTTCTATTCCATTCTATTCTGTAATTATTTTGACTCCGACTAGAGGTTGCAAATTATACCATACTGCCTTTTCCATGTAATATTTTTGTCCCCTGATGTAATAGTACAGTAACAGTTAATTTACTGCAGGCCGTGCGGTAAGCAGTCATCAGTTCAGGCAAACTGTGCTGGCGTACAGGAGGAGGCAGGGGTGGCTGAGTCTGAGGGATGGAATGAGTGAACTCTGCCCCATTCTCTGTGTGGCAGGATGGCCCAGTGGTTAGTGAGGTCGTCCGCAGTGGAGTTACTTTTGTATATTTATTTTTTTAAAGTGAATTTAAAAAGCTTTGACGCTGAAAGAATGGTGTTCTTTTTTCATCCATTCAAATCTTTTTGGCCCTGTTTTGGTTTGGGTGGGGTGAAGAAGGGAGGGACGTGATGTCTGCTTCTACAGCATGAAATACTAAAAAACCACCTGCTCATCTCTTTATTCTTTACTCTTTATTAGGATCCCCATTAGCTGACACCTTAGTGACCACTAGTCTTTCTGGGGTCCACAAAAACGCAATTGACATCACAAGGCTGTTAGACAAGTACAACGTAATAAACATCAATCAATGTTACAACCTAAATATTTGGAGGAATTCGACAGGTGCGAGACGTCTCATAAAAGTGATCTACCAAGCTGTTTAAAGGCACAAAAATACACCCGTCTTATCAGTCTAAATCACAAAGTGGGATAGAGAAGAGCGTCCCATCCCCCCTAACTGAGACGCTGTACCGTCCGCTGCCATTTGGAGCCGCCAACGTGCGAAGTTACCTAGTGCCGCTTTAAACACAAACATATTATGACCAAGACAAATGAACAAACAAACGATGCATCTCCCAAGATATTAAACATCTCCCATACTTAATATCTCCCAAGATATTAAACATCTCCCATGCTTAATATCTTGGGAGATGCATCGTTTGTTAAATCAATGTTTTCCAGTAAAGTAGCTAGCTAGATAGATGCCGTTACACCTCTTTCTCTTGCTTTCTCTCTCTCATCCCCTCTCTCCCTCAATCTCTCACTCTCTATTGGTCTTTTCTCACTTCCCGAATCTGTTTCTGCAGGAGCTGCTGAAGGACCCTTTCTACATTGGGCTGAGGCACAAGAGAATACGAGGCCAAGCCTACAATGACCTGCTGGATGAGTTTATGAAGGCTGTGACGGACAGGTATGGCCGCGCTGGCCCTCAAACACACCCACTTCCCCTCTTCCTTTATGACGTCTGCTATTGTAATTTTGATATAAACAGCACATGGAGCTCTTAAAAGGAATATGTTCCGCAGTTTAGCATAGTGAATACATGCCTGCTGATATTTACATAGAAGGGTCACCCTCTGAAGACTCTTGCTGAAGAGAACCATACAACTGTAGATATATGTGTCATATTATTAGCGTTTGCATATTTGGACTAAATCCAGAACTGATTGATGTACTTTACTTTCAAGTATGCATGGTGGTGCAGCCAAAGCCTTGCATCTAAAAAAGGCTTGTGGGATTCAGGGGCCTGGAACTTTCTTAAGTCTGCAGTGATTCAGTTTTACCTTTGTTGAACTAAGTTTTGGTTGCTAAGCAATGTCAGTAAATAACTCTGCTTACTGAAATTGTGTTTGTTACATGGCAACATTAGCCTATTGAAAAGTGAATTGGAAAGTCTTATGAACTATTGGAACTATTGATAATAAGACAGTTATGACAGATGGCTGTGGGTACAGCTAACCAGCTAGTGAGAGGACCTTTGACCTCTCACTAGCTGAACCAATTGTATGATTTTGATTCATGGCTGCATAATATGATCTATTCCAAACGGTCCACTCAGAGCTGGGACAAGAGCTTATCCGGGTTTTGTAAGCAGGATTTGGACTTCTCTGAGCTTGACCTAGGTGCTTCCCCCCAGGTCCTGTACTGTATGTGTTTATTATGGTCCGGTCCTTGATGAGACTTTTATAAATGTGTGTGTGCTTGCATGCATGTCGACATGTCTGTGTATCTCTATGTCCTATGTGCCATGGAGCCATCGCGGCCACAGACACATGGGCCTGGTTAAGCCCCGTCCAGAGTCCAGAGGGAGAAGCCTGGGTCTGGGCCCCCTCCAGTTGGCAAAAGGAAGCCATGACTCTTTAATAACCGGGTGGCTTCTCAACTACAGGGAACAGCGATACTTTTTCCCCAAAGGAGCCGGATTGGCGGAAAACAAATAATTATGGGGTCCGAGATTGAATGAATGATTACAGCCCTATAGTTTTAAGTAATATTCATGTTTGGTTTTCTAAGAAACTAGGGAAAAGGCAGGTAATTTGAAGCCACTCATCTCATAATGCTGCCAATTAAAGGCATGCATTCATTCATTCATTCATTTATTCATTAACTCATCACCGATATACAAAACTCCGGAGGCATTTTTCCTCCGCCATTTTATATTTCTTAGTTGAAGAATGGGTTGTGATGCAACCAAATGTTTGGTTTCAAGCCAGGCTCCAATGCTTCAGTTAATAGTCTCCTCCTATTTAACAATCCACAGGTGTTGCCTGCTCCTTTTGTATTCAGCCAGACTCTTAGATACCGTGTCATCGCTCCCACACTCCACCACAACACTTTTAAAAGGATTAACCACAGCTCAGCAATGTTTTTGAAGCCTTTTCAAAGCGTTGGGCAGTTTGTTTCTCAGGGTAACACTGGCATCACACTTAATCCATTGCTCTAACTCCATCCAATGCATTTTGGATGGGTGTGTGCAGAGTTATGTCATGGCTCAAACACATTGAGATGAAACTGAACAGGCGCAGTTATCGATTGTACGTTTTATAATATAACCTTTCGTTACAACTCTGATTCATTGATGAATTTGCTATCGTGAAAACTTCCCACAGAATAATAATAAATGGGACAAAGTTTTCATTTTTGCTATGTATTATCAACATATAAGTAGAATCAATCCAATGACGCAGCAGTAACAGATTCTCTCATCTCCATCAGATCAGTGTGTAACACATTCGACACATTAAGTGAGATCCCGGTGTAAGTAACACTCCAAAGAACATACAGCAGAAGTCCTTTTTATAGTGCAGCTTCTCCGTGGTTTGTCATGGATCTCTTTTCTTTTCTTGATTTATCCAGAGAAAGTAAGCAACGCTCCGCTTCATATTTACACATATTCACATAAAACCGTGTAAAACAATTGCTCAAGGGCACTTTGACAGTGGTTGTTCAGGGAGAGAAGAGCCTTTCTTATTCATTTTCCCTACCGGTCAAAGGATTCAAACCGGTGACCTTCCAGGCACAAGCCCTTCTCTAACGTCTAGGCTCCTGCCAGACCCTGGTGAAGTGGAGGATGGTCAGTTCAATGACACTAAACAGCACCGGGTTGACCCCATGCATTCTCTGTCTCCGTGGGTCAGTCCCCGTATTTAGTCACCAGTGTTCCTAAGAGACCATGCATAGGGAAATACAATACGTTTCACACATGCTTCAGAATATGTTTGGAGATATTAAATATACAACAATGTATGTATGTGTATGTAGATGCCATTCATTCAAACCCTGTTTCGAGTGGCCAACATATATGTTAGACATACTTGGAGATGTGGTCAACAGTGCTTAAGAAGGAAATGTATTTCAAACCAAAGTGAATTACATATACAAATGCATTTTTGGGGCTATTTTTAAAGAATATTTTAAAACATGTCTCTAAACATATCCTGAAGGATATATGAAATGTTATTGTTGTTTTTGCATCGTTGTGGTTGTGTGGCTAGCCAGGGGATTGGTCTCTTGGGTCTGAGAGAATAAAGAACAGACAGACGGATGGATGGATGGATGATGGATGGATGGATGGTGGATGATGGATGGATGGATGTATAGATGGAGCAGCAGAGGGAAGGAGAAAGAATGCAGACTCTTTCCGTCTTTAATGACGGCTAGGGGATTTGAGAAATAATGTGTGCTGAGAGACACTGGCTCTCTGGAGAGCCAGAGGGGGCTGGGGCTTCATTAAGAGGGACAAGGCCTCCGCCCCAAAGCCCCGTAGGGACAGCAGTAACAGACAGCCAGTGTGTTTACACAAACACACACACACATATGCACACGGGTTGGACAGCTGTGTTTAGACAGAGCGCCCTTGTCCATGACCTTCTTTGCAGAGGTCCTCACTGGCTCCTATGAATGCACTCCAGGTAAAAGAATCACTTCATGCCTCCTCTGCTTCTAGCCGCCCCCTCGGCACTGGAAGTAGATGGGGCTTCCACCTACCTCCTAATAGCCCGAGATCGAGAGGCCTGGTTCAGATTTCATCAAGTCTCAAGTATTATTGAGGCAAGTCATAAATTACAGCAGAATAAAAGTGTGAAGAACAAAGGAGCTTTGTGTGAGGCAGTGATAGATAGAATAAATGAGTTTGAGTTTTGAGTTTTTATTTAGATCCCCATTAGTTGCTGTATTGTAACAGTAGCTACTCTGCTACTCAGTAGTAGCTAATCCAAACAGTTATCTCCTGATGCCACTTGGGGCCGCCAATGCGTGACGTTGCCTAGTGCAGCTTTAAATTCATTGATAAGTGAATACTGCTCAAACCTGAAACGATCAGGACGTCCCTCCTGGCCTGTTCCAATCATCTTACCCCCTTTTAGATTTTTCTGTCATTTCTGTAGTTGTTCAAGTGATCTGGTCCCACAGCCTGGGAAAGGTTTTCATCTTTGGGTGTGCCTTGGCTTGCCTTGGCTACAGCTCTGGATGCTTCTTTAGTTTAGATACAAAAGCAAATGCGGCCCTTTTGTCCAGGGTTTTTCACAGCTGGCAGAGAGGTGCATTATGGGATTGTGGGGTTCCATTCAGAGGGTCATCAGGGAAAGACAACAGGCAGAATAGGGACCGTGAACGCAAATGGCCTCCGAGAGGAGCTTTGTTCTAGGCAATGCACACACACACACACACACACACACACACACACACACACACACACACAAACACACACACTGTCAGAAATACTCCCCCTATCTTTATTGGCTAAGGCCAAGGGCCAGAGCTTTCTGCATTGGTAAGATGTTCCTTTCTTTCTCCAGTTACCGGACCACAACCACATACTCACTCACTAGTTTATGGTCAGTGGATGCCCATAAATATGCATGTGTTCACAGCTCAGTCCTTCTCAGAGCCATGTCACGAGTCTCTGATCTGTCTTGACTCTCGTTTGGAAAAGGCGTCCCCTAAACCCTCAGAGATTAAATACATACTATCCTCGTACATTATGCACGCTCACATTTCATCCCAGATTAACGTTAGTGAAAGTCAATTCTCTCCCATCAGCTTTCATATGACGTCTCTAGCAGTCTCCTCTTTGGACTGTAGACACGGGCAACTTGGTTCTGCCTGAACTGATGTGACCTCTCCCGGAGTGAGGCACACCAAACCACACAAGAGGGCGCTACGCAGGCGATGGGGCAGGGCCACATCCATCCTCGCCTGTCGCCTGTCTCCCGAAGCCCCGACACAATGAAAAGTTTATGGCTCCCTTTTTGGCTTCATTATTCGTCCTCCTTACGTAGCCTCACAGTGCTTTAGTGCTTCTCCCTCTGCTTGATAGAAAACACATTTTATCCTCAACGCTACTGCTGCGTTGGTTGAAAGTCGGTCAGTCGGTCTCTGCGTTAGGCATCGCTGTCTTGCAGCATATAGCAGAGGATGGATAAACACTGAGACAGACTCTGATCAGGACAGTTGGTTTTATTATGAACCCAGGTCTCTTCTCATCCTGTGTTTCTTATTGGCTCTCTTCCGCTCCTCAGCTTCTTCCTCCTACCACCGAAGATTTAAGCAGTTTAGCAGCCACTGTAACATTAAGAGTACGATGGAGGGATCTTTGTGATCAAGTGAGTGATAGAGCAAGAGAAGGAAAGAGGAAGTTCGATGTAAAGGACACTGAAGGAGAGGGGAAAAGAGACCAAACAGCCTTAACAGTGGGGGGGAAAGAAGACTATTATGTGGAAGGATTGGAAACATACGTCCTCTCGTCACCTCTCCTTGTTGGTCATTTGATTGACAGGTCTGCAGGTGTTGGGGATTTGGGGTTTGCTTGGCCTGTCTCCAATTTCCTGCCAATAAGCTCTGGTGTTTTTATTACAAGTTTGAGTCGACCCCGCCCTCTCCTCCCATTGTTTCTATGCGACACTGGACTTTGACTGGGATTTCTACTGCATGATGACTCTGCTCTTACAGATGTACAGCAGCCGATTAGCATCATACACAGTGCTAGCCATTGTAGCGGCCCCCATTTATATATTCATCCCACATTGTTTGCATTGGAAATGAACTGTACACTGTAAAAGTCATCGTTATTTAACCTAGAATTGGCTCTTGTTGATGAGATCATTTCACTTGTTTCCAATACACTTTCACCTGTTGGGAGAATGTTCTTAAAACAAATGACAATACCTTGAAATAAGGCGGATCCCTCCAATTGTGTCAGTTTGGTCACGTTATTCAGGAACATTCTTGAAACAAGTTGGTTTGAACTGGAGGCAAATTAAATGTTCTCACCTACTGGCAGATTGTTTCCCACTTTTTAAGGAACAAAGGCTCAACTTTCCTGCAGCAGCACTGCAGACCGAATGTTATGCTGTAGAACCATATTGATATATTGTAATGTATCTCATCCAACTACTTACCAGTCCGTTCTTTCCTTTTCAACTTCCTACAACTGAGAAACAGTTGTTGTTTTTTCCAAGTCATTCTTCTTGGGGTTGGGGCAGCAGTTCTGTGAGCATCCAATAAAATCTGGGATTTCTACAAAAGCTCCATCTGTTGAAAGGCATGGGGACCCGGGACTCATAACGCCGTGCTTACTTTTGTTGTGTGATGTTTTGTAGGGTGTTATTGGCGCAGGCTCCTGTGTTGCTGTGTTGAATATATGTGATAGGTGGTCTGTGAGCATCTCGTAAAACAACACCGCTGCTTTTACTGGGAGACTGGGTGGGCCTTGTGTTCTTTTCCATCAAATGTGGATTTTTTTTTGGTGGTGTGGTTCCGCTCCTTTGTGGAGGTTTGACCTCTCTCGTTGAAACCCATTGTCAGGTGCTGACAAGTCGGGGAACAGGTGTCAGCTTGTCAAACGTCATTCTAATTCAAGCCTGAAGTATTACCTCAGATGAGAGAGAATTACTTTCAACTTCATTCGATTCATTTTCATATGATTACGCATAATCGTAAAACTGAATTCAAGGCATTGTTGTTATGCCCTCAGGCAAGCCATCATCACAGCGTCTCTCTATTCGTTTATATTCTCCTTCTATGCTCCTTAGTGCAGTGGGAGAGCGCCCCCCTCAGGACTGAACCCTCACGACGTTTTTAACTTTCTTCTGGCTATAGAAAGGTTTTGACAGCAGTGGCCTGTGTC
>OMOT01054621.1:5168-15584 GCA_900312575.1 Acanthochaenus luetkenii
CGTTAAGTATCAAACCGACCAATCATAATCTGCGGTGGGCGGAAGTACTGTGGGCCTGGCACTCAATGTTCGGTTGCAATGTTAAGCTCTGGATGGGATTTTGTGAGTTTTTCCTTTGACATGTTATTTCTCTCTTACATTGTATTTAACGGCGTATTGTTGTGCGCGGTTTACGTAACGTTATCGTTGTCCGCTCAAATAAACACCACTCGCGAGGTAATAACGGTCGGTCTTGTTATGCTAGCCCGGGCAAGTGAACTGCATTTTCAAAGTAGCCCAAGCAGAGAGAACAACGGTGATTTTCTACTATAATTTATTTCTTTTAAATATCAGTTCACATTTATGACTAATGTTTTGTAAACTATGGCCTTGTCAATGTTCGTTTAAAACCGTCAAGACTGTATTTGGTTCCCCCCTGCAACATTTTGTCGGTTACTACGAGATTATAGCTAACGTTACGTTGTGTAAGTTTGCTCCCTGAAACAGTTGCGTCTCTTTCCATAGACCCTAACGTTACAGGGGGGGAAACAACTACGTAGTCTACGTCATCTGTGTCTAATGTCTGCGTTTTATCCGGTGTATTGCTCGCCACGTGATGTTTTCATTGAACGTGTCTGCGTGGTAATAGGGCCATTCGGGGAAGCGCGTGTTAGGGCAAACATTTGTTTAAACTTGATAATGCACAAGGCGTTGTGATGTTGTTGTTTAATGTTATTACGTGCTGTTGCGGTCGTTTCAGAGAGCTGAGACTCCGGAACTGAAGAGACATCAGGACGGATACGGGACCCTGCCACACCTCTCGGTCCAGTAAGCGTCCTCGACAGCTGGACACTACTACTACTTGGAGCAGCCAACTTGAACATATTCTCTACTACCTTTAACGGAATGGCTTTTGAGAAGACCTAACCTGGGTTGTTTTTGTTTTTCCAAGTGTTGCCACAAGCTTAGTGGAGTTCACTTTTGTGGAGGTCGTCTGAAGTCTTTCTAGAGAACTATATAAATCCAGAATGGATCAAGCAAGCGGCGGAGAGGACCCCAATAAACCCTCTAAAAAGAAGTCTAACGAGGATGAGGGTAAAAACAAAAAGCTGGTAGGTTATTCGGGCTTGTTCTTTACTGTTATATGGAGGTAATGTGCACTGTACTGCCACGTCCTGTAATCCTGTAGAGATGCAAGGGTCAAATGTTGCGATCCAGTGGTAGTTGCAGCAACTTTGAGAAAGCTGCACTGCTCTCCACAAGTTTCTCACTGGTATACGTATGGTAGGTTTATTACTTGACTGAAGTTCAAAGTTTAAAACTAGGCCTCACTCATAGTTTTACAGTTATTGGTCATTAGTCAGTGTTAAATCCTGTTGAAGCCAAGCCAAGTACAATCACACTTAACTCCACAGTAGAGTTATTAAACCCCCATTGATCTGAAAACATCACATGTTGTCATACATGTGATGACAACACACTCCGCTTGCACTAGCTATTGACGTCTTGATTGGCCCAGAAGGGATCCCTATTGCTATTTAATGTAGCCCAACAAAGAACAGCTAATAGCAGGTACACTTAGGCAAGTGAGCTAGTGTTTCACTTTCCTTTCAAAGCACTCAACGTATCACGTAAGCCTGAATACACCAATCAATACTGCGCCTGAAAGTTTTCGGACCAGCATTCTTGTTGTGAGGGAGAAAGTTCAGTTACTTGCTGACCCATTGTGTAGATTATATCCATGTGGTTTGTGGTGGTTTTAAGAGTCGTGTGTGTGTGTGTGTGTGAGATTGATATGACCCTCTGTAGTCAACCTTAACAGCATTATCAGTACAATAAAATGTCACTGGAGTACAGTGCCTAGTAGACAATAGGCAAAACGGGGAATAAAGCTCATTGTGTGTAGTCAAGTAGGCTGATGTCCACAAAAGAATAGGCACGTACTTCTTAGTTGAAAAAGTTGAAAAGCCTTTAATTTATGGGCTATGCTGACACGTTTACAGATGAAGACTGTATGTCGAAACTCGTAGTGTGTGCCTTGGACTATTCTTTAGGGGAGGTTTATTCCCTGTTTTGCCTTTTGAAGTGTAAATCCTGATTCCTAAGAGCACCTTCCTTGATACCTGGTAAGCAAAGCAGGCAGCGCTCCTCAGCCTAATTTATTCTCTGAGTTTATTACTATGGAGTGTGAGGGGTGTGGTTGTTTAGAAAGTGGGCAACCCTGACTCTTTGCATCATCGGAGCTCAGATGTCAGTGAACGATCACTGTGTGCCATTCATTGCCTGGAAATGAGATCATAAGGTCTGGGGTGTGGTGGGGCGTTCCGTATGAGATCTGAATAATCTCTCCTGGTTGACTAACCACTTAGACTGCTCTGCAATTAATATGCACAAACGTAAAACTTTGCAGCAATTGTGTAAGAAGTCTCCACTAACCAAGAGTACCTAAAAGTCAAAATTTCAAATGCCGTATTTAGTCACTTGTAGCCATGGCCTGTTATTCACCCTTCAGATTCAAATAAAGTTGATCTGAATCAGAATCTGAATTCACTCTCCTAGTGGAATGTAAAACTGTAAATCCAAGCTGTATCACTGAGTGTTTGAAGTGCATGTCACTGTGTAGCAGTCAGCAGCTGGAGAAACCAGTCAGAAGTCTATTAATTTTCTGTGACCAGAGAGAAACTGATGTTGATCGTGGTTGTTGAAAACTGAGGCGTGATTGATCGTTGCCAAACAAAGAAATGAGGAAGCCGCAGTTAAAGTTGGCTGATGTTTCTACGTTTGTAGAAAATTAATGAACTGAATTTGACTGGTTGCAGGGTAAGAGGCCCACAGATAATGAGTTTAATGATACCTCAATTAATTACCAAGGCGGTGTGTAATGTTGCTCTTGTATAAAGTTCCCTTAAAGCTGAGACATGACAACTGTACCACTGTTGAGGTAAAGTCTGTTAAGGTCACATGAAGCAGCAGGATGGTGATATGGGCAAATAGATTGTTTTGTTAATCAAATACATCTCTTTAATTTGAGCTGTACAACTGAGAGACAATTACTCAACAATGTCCTGTGAAGGGTGGGGCTTTGGATCTAGGGCTGATGGGGGAACTTGTTAGCTATCAGGCTCCAATGGGATTTAGAATGCAAACCTTGCCTCAGGCAAAGCCTTGGTGGAGGTATACACTAAGCGTTGAGCACTGGGATTGACCAAGAAGAGCAGTATCAACAAAACCAAACAACTATTCCCCCCAGCTCTCTGCCTCTGTCAGACTCAGGGGAGGGGGAGGCAGAGAGTGCAACACCGAAGGCCTGAGGCTCAAACTTAGAATAACTGGTATGTGTTCCAGCATACAGTAGTTAAGGTAAGGGAAAGTGTGACCATAATAATGGCCAGACAGAAAACCCCAGTGTGGACTAAAATGACATAGAAGGACCTGCACCCCTAGTGCTACCAAAGGGAGAAATGCTAACAGCACCCTGTAGTTCTTGAATATCCCCCCTCCTCAAGTGTTGAATGAGTCCAATATTGGCTAAAATGTAATGTTTGTAATAAACAGCCCAAAACGGCATAGGTTACTAAGGGTTAAACACACACCAAAATACTCATCCAGGCACTCTTCCAGACTATTTCTCTCTCTGAGCTCACTGCCTTGCGCTCCTTTAAGACTTCTCAGGGCCAGGCACATTCCCGGTTGCTCAGCCCTCCGAAGCAGAGCATAATACAGACAGAGTCAAAGGAAGCCTGTACTGTGGCTCTTGGAAAAATCTCAAGACAGCTCTGAGTGTGAAGGAGGAAGTCATCATTCATCCCTGGGTGGAGTCATTATCTGTCTGTTTTGCCCTCCTTTTGAGCTGCTCTGATATATACTGTCACTCCAGGTTTGTTTACAGACATGTGAACAAGTAGACATGTAGTGAAAGAATGTGTACATTTGATCAGTGAACTACAATTCACAAAAAGGAACCAAAAATGCAAACCATGTTCACATATTTTTTGCTGAAGTTCATTAGGTCATTATTATGTCATCATCTGCTGACAAAAATGTTTTTCTCTCTGGCGGTCTGACTTTTTAAGGTTTACTTTCCTGTTCACATTTTCTCCATATATGGGCCTATAGGATCTCATTCCTGACGTCACTTGATGTGCAATGTAATTTGTGTGGATGCGGTCCAGATTCAAGGATGGGGTTAAGTCTATCTTGAGCTGGATTAAAGTGGAGGTTGTCACTGCCATTGCACACTAACAGTTGCTGTAGGCCACACGATGCCCATAACATGGATAATAGCCAGTTAAGTGGAAGACATTGGCACAGTTTAGTCTAGGAAAATTCAACCAGTCTTAGGTGGAGAAACCTTGAAAGCTGTGTTTGTTTAACAAGTCAACGGGCAGGATTACATCACAGCAGCACCATTTGGGCTTTGGGCCCAGAATGTGGCTACACAACAACAGCCATGGACATGAGAATAACACCTCAGTGTTCACGGAGTTCAGAGAACATTCAAAACTTCTCTGTAGCTTGCTGCTATGGTGCTTCTTTGTTATAATGTCCTTGCTTAATGTTGTCAAAGCATGACATCCAATGAAATGGTGCAGATGGAATGTGGTGTTTTTAAAGGTATTCAGGGGAGCCGGTTTGACAGAGAGGCAGAAATACTTCCCTTCTGTGTGTACCAGAGTAAAACATGAACTCTGACAGAGCAGCGTGATGACATATAAGATAAATAACTATATAGTTATGCATTACATACAGTGTCAATGTCATTGAGCTACTAGCTAATGTTCAAACTACAAATTCAACATATATAACTGACATTTAATGAGTGCCACTATTTATGTGGAACTTTTGTTTGATTGCTCTTATAACGTGTTGTGTTGTGGACTTGGTTTACCTGTTGATTTTATAAACCATGATTTCAAAATAGCTGCCACATACTAAGATATAAGGTCATTTCCTCTTCACATAGCAGCTTGGTTTAGAGAATGCATTCTAAAGCTGTGACGCTGTACTGAAAAACGCCCTGCTTTTTGTACGAGTGGTTTACCATGTAGCTGTGGGTGGGGAGATTGTTACTGTGAAGTGTGTCCAGATCATGTCTCAACACTAAGGACTAGCATTTGTGAATAACCGTACACCCAGAATTTACCTCAGAATTGGTATATTTATCACTCATTTAGTATCTTAAACCCAGCAGTGTTGGTTTGCTGATCACTAGTAGCCTATAGACCCAGAGGCATACACGTTGTGAGGAGGAATAATAATGTGAAACAGGTTGGCTGTGCTTTGGAGAACAAAGTGTAGTTAACTAGCAGGGATGAAAATGCATGGGTGATTCACTGAGCGGAGATCAGTGTTTATATTCATAGTTCTTAAGTCACAAGGTTATTGAATTATCCTTGGAAAGAGTGCTGAAGTACACCACATATTTATTAGAAGCTTTAGCAGGCAGTGCACTTAAGCAAATTATCTTCAAATTAGCAGCATGTTTGGTAGCTCATACCACCCTCTGATATGATCAGACAGGCAAGGGACTTATTCCTGTTTGCCTATTACAAGTTGTGCTTGTACTCTAATTATTTCTACTATCTACACGAAAAGGATTATAGGGGATCCGTATCTCAAAGGTCATTCATAGTTTGTGTATGAGAGAGAGAGAGAAAGAGAGAGAGAGAGAGAGAGAGGTAAGTGTTTTGGACCCCTTAGAGCATATGCAACATAATGTCTCTTCATAGACAGGAAACTAAGATGAGTCGCTAAACTCCTCAGACAGTGCAGCTGCCAGTATTATACACATATACTGGGAATGGATTAAATTGTTGGCCAACACGTTAGTGGTTTAGTATGTGTAAACTGAGTCTTTAATGCATTTGTGTTGTCAGTGAAATCAGCACTGTGTGTTGTTTTCCATTTGACTGCTGATGTCTTTTTAATGCTGTGTTGGCGCACTGGCTGTTGCTTGGATTCACTTAATTTCCACTTGTCTTGGTGGATTTTCCTTAAGCCCACTGATCATTAGTTGGCTCTATTAAATTGTGTTGCACTGGGCCGGCAGAAAATATTTGTGGTACACAAACTAATTTCATCCACGATTAAACAGAGTTTTCAGTGATTTCAACACGGAAATTGTTGATAAAACATTTGTGAAATTTAAGCAGAAATCCTCATTGACGGGAATAAATGCTTGCATAATCAAAATTTTGGAACTGTCAATCATTTTCTGTCAGCTTCTCAAATATGTTTTTATTTAATACTGACAGTGTTTGTAATTTGTAATTAACCCATATTAATTAAATCAGGTCTTATTGATTAGAATCACAGCAGTCATTTTGTAAGTCATTAAAGTAATTAAAACATCAGTAATGCATGGACAGTTCAGCCCTACTTAAGCGATGGTATCTTCTGCTTCTTATCATTATGAGACTGTGGACATGGGCTGCCTTATTGGAATAAAGGCATACTATGGCTCATAGATTCATGGGATCTCTTACTGTGCTGCAGTCCATTATGTAGGCTATTGGCAGACTGTTTAACATGCAGTTTGGCAGTCAATAGGTTGACTAAGCATAGTTGCACAAGAACTAGGTTATAATCCAGACCTAGGTACTCTAGGCTAAGTGGTTCAAAGATACTACATATTAGGTCATAGCCCACATGTATAATTGGGAAATTATTGTTTTGTAATTGTTGGCATCTGACTTGACAGCTTTGTATAATTAACCTTTGTTCTTTTGACATTATCTGATTGTCAATCTTAACTCATGGTTTACTGTGCCTAGGAGTGTATCTGAAAGCATTTGCAGCTTTGACATATGAGCTTTACGGAGCATTTTAGGTCATGCTGTTACTACGGCTTGTCACACTTTTGAGACTGTTCTATATTGCATAGCTCTTATCCGGTCAATCTCTGAATTAGTTCTAACTTCATGAATTCTACTTTAGAAAATATACCCATATTTTGCTTTCCTGTGCTGTTTTGTGTTTGTTTTCCATTCATAGTTATCTATTGTTGGGTGTGAGTATAACAGAGATCGTGTTTGGGAGACGTGTGAGAAACATCAGGAAACAGACCACATGTGAATGTTGCATGGCATTCAGGAAGTTGGAGCGAGGAAGTGGTGAAGAATGCTTTAGTCACACTGGAAGAAAACGACAGGCTGCTCTAACATCACCCACTGAGTCTAGGCCTATTCATGTCCATGATAGATTAGATAAGATTAGAAGACCATTATCCAGAAAAAGGGAAATTAATGTGGCTGCTTCACTTACATACTAAAAAGCGTAAAACATAACGCAGTACAGTACTTTAATCAGGCTGTGATAATTTACAAGAATTTACAAGAACCTGAAGCATAAAAACAACATAATGCAAGAATGAAATTAAAGTTGGTTATAGCAGTGTAAAAAGAGCATTAGTGTTATGCTTTGATTGAGCTACTGATCGAGGCTAGGATTAAGGGGTTCCCCTGCTCTTTGACATGAGGTTATGTTGTCAGCATCCACGATCTGCTTTGTTTTGCTGTAAAGAAGAACATGGAGTTTGCTGGGTTATTTGACAACTCTCCCGGAACTATTGCAGTCCATGACGTGTGTTGCCATACACACATATGAGACAAAATGGGACAATGTAGTGATCCACAGTGTTATAGAACAGTATGGTCATTTGTTTAGTAAATATATAATACAAGAGAAGAGAATATGCAGTATATATATATTAGGGTTGCAAATTCTATGGAATTTCCTTGATCGATAGTCGCCAAAGTTAATGAACGATCAATCGATACAGCTAAAAAATTCTTATGAATATTGCTTATTAGAAAATACAAAATGCATATTTCTTTCTCAATCAAAGCTTTATTGAAACATTAGATGAATACACCTGTTTCATGGCATAACACAAACATAATTATGAACGCTGTTTTGTTTAAGTGATATTTTAATAAGGCTCTGGAAATTTTGCTCACTCTTCTGAGGCGAATCCGTGACTAACACGTTCGTCTATATAACGTTACAAAAAATAAGATGAGCCTTAATTAGAAACTTACATTTGCTAAATGATTACAAAATAGATAAATAAAGATAAATAACATTTTTGAAAACAAAGCTATAATAAATTCCCTCTTGAAATGAGAAAGCTGCAACAAACTATGACAACTCAGGCCTCAGTTTCAAACTTAAATTACTGTACATAAGTGCAGTAACTATCCAAGGCTGTTTTATTTAAGAATACAAGCATATTTACATGATCAGGGGTGAGTCGTTTGCACAGTCGGTTTACAGTGAGTCCAGCTGCTGAAAATACACGTTCCGATAGGACCAATGTCCCAGGCAGCAGAATAATTGTGGTATTACAAGTTAACTGAATCACTGATGAACGACATGTACCGAGTATCGGTGTTGAATAACTGTCTGACCAATCGAGCCTGAACTCTTCGTCACGTCGTCACAGGGTTTCTTGTGTTCCGTCTCCGTACTTAGTTCAGCTCTCATGGTTAAACTGTGTCGACTCCGTTGCAAACGCAGTTAACGTTACCTGTGATCTCCGTTCCACAGGCATCACAATGCGTTAATTGCGCCGCTCTCATACCGAAGACATTCAAAGTCCTTCAGCAGCTCTCTGAAAACTGTTCACCTTCTTCTCTGCTGGTGAAGCCACATCATCACCAACTGTTTCAGCTGCCACAGCGACTACATCTGTAACGTTACTAAAATATGCCGTAATCTTTTTAGCTTTCGATAACGTTAATAATGTTTTTTCTGTGGAAGAAGATGGCATTCTGTTCTTGATTAAATCCAATTGTCTCTAATCCAGTTTGCAGAGGACAAGTGTCCCATTATGGCTTATGTGTATGATAGATGTGCCTGTGTTGGGGTGAGAGGCTCGCTCTGGTGTGTGTGTGTGTGTGTGTTTGTGTGTTTGTGTGTGTGTGTCTGTGTGAGCTTACCCACATGTGTATGTTCTTGGCACACTGTCTACACTGACAACAATAATCACCCTGTGTGCTGTATCAGAATTCGGAATCATTCGTTCCCGAATTTACTCTCTCAATTTCACTCCCATTTGTGTTAACTGAATGTCATCATAGATGATAGACGTGTTTGGATGTAGACAGTCTTTTACATAACTGCACAGTGTTTTACAGCTTGGCCATTTAATTATGGAGGATAAGCTAGCTAATTTGTGCAGTGCAAGGCATACATGTGTGTGGTGTCATTCATGCTTCAAGCCCTCACCACAGTCTTTTCCAACAAGCAAACGTTGCTCTGTTTCATGAAAGTGCCTACTGAAGTGGGGAGGTATAGGGGTGTGTATGCACTATTAAGTGTCACTGGATCTAATCTACACATTGCTTCATTATCACGCTCTTGAATATTAGATCACTTCTTAGGCTACTTGGAGTTTAGGACTACAGTATAGAATAGTGTTCTGTATGTAGGACAGATGTTAAATGACAACATCTTTTGGAGTTTCTTTCCGTGTCACGCTCCTCTGTGTTTGTATGTTTTTCCAGTCCATGTGTAGAGAACGTAAAGTGGGGTCGGGAATTACGTAAAATACTGACTTAAAGCAGGTCTGCAGCTTTTTTTGCGACAATAGCGATATAAACGATAGAGGGACATTTTTCTATTGTCTGCGTTTGGGCAAGATCTTCATTCCACTCCCCCAGGCTCGGGCCAGAGGGGCTATCCTTTTACCACCCCAAGCCTAGGGGGGTTCATCCGGACTATATTTCGGGGCACACCACCAGTAGCCACGTCACTGTGTTATCATCCAGAACCGACAGACCATGCATCCCATTGGGTGCCTGATAAATCGGGCAGTCCAGGATGACGTGGTCTGCGGTTTGTTCCTCTGGGCCACACACCGCGCAAGAAGCCAGTTTCCATCTGTGCATCGATGAGCGGAAATTCCCAACGCCGGTCTGGAGGCGGTTAAGCCTCACCCACGTCTAGGTAGAACCACCCCAATAGGGTCTCAAAATAGCTATGAAGGTTATCATAACACAGGGCTCGAAATTGCGACCGTTTTGGTCGCATATGCGACCAAAATTTTGTCCGTGCGACCTCGATATATAATTGGTCGCACCGGTGCGAGTGTAAATAATTGTTCTGGTGCGCCCGTTTTTTTCTTCTGCACTTGAACATCCCTTTCTCTGTTCATTCGGTCTGGTGCGACCGTTTCTTCCCCGTTTTTTTCTTCTGCACTTGAACGTCCCTCTCTGTTCATTCGCTAGTATGCCTGGTGACAGGGACCATTCTAACCAATCAAACGTGACTTTGATGTTCTTACCTTTAATGCTGACTCTAGATTGGTTGAGATTAGCCTTCAATCACTCCCTTTCGCGGCTAGTTTAGCTAGCGTATCGAAAGCTAACAAGATTAAGCGAACAATTACGGCATATTTTAGTACCGTTACTGGTGTAATTTAGTCGCTTTGGCTCC
>OMOT01054627.1:0-11815 GCA_900312575.1 Acanthochaenus luetkenii
GGATCAGGACGGGGAGTAAGAATGAGGTGACGGTGTGAGGTTCTGTGCCTAATGTAGAATCAAAGGTTTGGGAGTAGATCCCCCTTCTGCATTTAACTATTAGATATAAAACCTATGAGAAATACAAAAATAGAATACAAGTATAAAGTATAATAAACGTATTAAGTGTTTGGGCTATTTGGATTAACGTTCACTGGTAATTAGATAGCTTGAATATGATTTCGTATAAAGTTAAAGATCAAGGTGGGGAATTCTAAGTATGTGATTGCCTACGTCAGCCATATTTCGTAACAGAATTTGCCATATTGCCATATACATCGGTGCCATTACTAGTAGAAAGACTAGAAGGGTGAAACATGAC
The DNA here is from genome assembly GCA_900312575.1 of Acanthochaenus luetkenii. Taxonomy (NCBI): domain Eukaryota; kingdom Metazoa; phylum Chordata; class Actinopteri; order Beryciformes; family Stephanoberycidae; genus Acanthochaenus; species Acanthochaenus luetkenii. The sequence goes on from OMOT01054627.1 coordinate 362, forward strand.
CAACGGAAGCGTCGTTCACAACTTTGTCTTTATACGTCTTTGAAAAAGAACTCAGGAGCCATATTAGATAGGGAACCAGATGATATGAAAAAGAGGAGTGGAAGAGGTCAATGAAGAGGAGATACTCGCGGAATATTAAATCAACACATTTCATGGGGAATCGAGCCAATTACTTGCTGGACTGTCAACTTGCTCAACCCTTTGCCGACATTGATTTACTAGAGGGAATCCCTTGAAAAGCAGATGAGTCTAAATGAACTGAGTCTGGCGAGGGATTTTGGAGATTTGACTCTCTGCTATTTACTGAACCAACCTCATCCTGACGCGGGGAGACAGAACTGATGTTTGTTGCTCCCGATGTCATGGAGTGGATGAGGTGGGGGCTGTTCGGAGCTCACACGCCAATGACTGGGACACCGCAGCCTGACACTATTGGCAGGATTCAGCGCCCAATCAAACTGTCAAGGAACCCACTTAACCAATCAGCTGCCTGGGATGCCTATCTTTCCATGTGACCTTAGACGATATCCCCAGAGGAAGTAACCTCCACACACTGATCACTGTTACGTTCAAAAAGTGTATGCTGACATTAGATTATGCTACAGGCAATTGTTTACCAATGTTCCCATCTATAGATCAGGACCTTATTGTAGAAATGACGGGATAACGAAATACTATAGAGAAAAAAAACAAATCTTGACATACATCATATACATTAGTCAAGAGACGATACAGAACGGACGTCTCTGTTGACCAATACAAAGGCAACTTGCTTTTATGTAGGTTGCGTACGAAGAGCACAGGCTTTCTGTGCGGCACAAACGAATAGACCACGATGCACAGAGGTTGCACTTACACAACTGTCCTTCAAAGCCATTTATGGAGATACAGAGCAAATACCACAGAGGAGGCTGGTCTGACAATCACCCTTTTATTATTCTCACTGGGTGACAAATTATACCGAGTCGATGATATTTTGTACAGTCAAAGGATTGGCTTCAGAGCAGGAGCGAGGGCGACCAGAGGCCTTCTCCAGGATGGCTCCATACGCCATAAGAGACTTGGGATGGTTAGGATGCCCTTTCCATCCTCAAATGACGACCTCGCTGTATCATAACGCACTTCAGCCATTATAAGTACAAACAAAATAAAAAATAATAAATCTTCATTGATACAAACGCTTCTCAATACTAAGGGCTATCCTATCCTATACAGTATGTGATATCTGTGGTCCATATACAATTATATCTCTTTCTATTGATTTTGTGTTGATATTGTCATGATGTGTTAAGTATTAATGTGTACAAAAAACAGTTTAAGCACAGTTCAAAGAGAAACACAGAGACAAAACTTTGCACAAATCTATCCCCTGATATTTGCACCAGATACAAACATATTTTGTATCATATCCTCAACGTTTACATTCTGTAAAAGAAAAGGCTGCAAGAGTGACCGATCGATGAAAGGTATCGCATTGAGAGAGGATTATTTAGTAATAACCACAAAGACAAATCGGAGATAATTACGCAGATAGAAGAAAGAAGACGTTGTTACGGCTTTTTGTTCAGTCAACTGAGAGGATATAGAGATGAAATGCTGATGGACAGAAATACTAATTTCATTCGGACAATCTTCCTACACACAGTGCACAATGTAGTTGTTATGAATATGATGGAGTGTTATTATTAATAATTATTATAACTGTTACTGTTATTATCAACAATTATCTTACGATGTGATGTTCTTTTACTTGGTGGGATTTAAGTGTTTATTGTTTTTAAATAACTAGCGTTCTCACGACTAGTCGGTTTCTGTTACATCCGGTCATAAATCCAAGTAAACATTCCAAATCTTGATGCATGCCAGCTCCATTTCATTGAGAGGCATTGACGATATGCCTGGATTCAAGGTCATTGATGCTGATGGACAATTTCCAGCTGTATGTATAGTGCCTAGACATAGGCCTTATGACTTTCTGATCTTAAGTGATTGCTTAGGTTTCCACTCTGGTACAAAAACATCTGGTGAAAAAAAATCTGCAGCCTTCTTAAATGTGTTTAGTGTAGATAAGGTTTTTAAAACAGCCAGTGAGGCATAGAGATGTTCGGGACGGGGCCACACGTTATTAATGCCACCAGACTAGAGACGCTATTGCAGCCTGACCCAATAACATATGGGTGGTACACACTAAACCCATGATGCCATAATGTATGTGTGTTTGGATGAATGTTTATAACACGGGTTGGAGAAATTGAGGTGTAATGGAAACCTGAATGTTTTGAGCGCAGTGTCTTTTTCAGGGAAATAGGACAGATGACATATGGTAGTGTTAGATTTTTTAATAAAGCCACAAAAGGTCTGTAGCAAAGTCTGTAATATCTCACAAGCCATATCCATCAAAACTCATTACCACAATTTTATAAATGCTTAACCTAATTTGTGCAAGTATTGTATTTTGTATAGCTAGTACAATCAGAATATTTTATCGAGTGATCTCTTCGACATTCATTTGAGGATTCAACTAATGATGTGTTAGTATTTAATGAATTGTACAGTGCCAAACTCACAACATTTTGTCGTATCTCTATTGTCATAGCCTACATGGCAACAGGAATATTTCTTTTCCAGGTCTGAGAACTAAAACACAGGCAAGTCAAGGTAAAAGGAAAATATTCAGAGCGAAATGAACAAATATGGTGTGTGTTTTTTCATTACCATTGTGAATACATTCAGACTGAGGATGGTTAATGGTCAGTTGAAATGTAATACATTATTGACAGCAAATTGTATGAGTAGGGACTGTGTCCAGTAATGAAATTCACTGATTTATTTTCATGCCTATACATTTCAAAGTAACCCTTTTGTTATTGTTCAATGCATTGATCCCCTTGGATACAACGGTGACTCACAAAGAATTTGTATAATAAAGTTGGTGGAAAAAACATATGTTTTACTGTCATTCATTATAGAGCCTGAAGTTGCTCACATCACATCACTGGTCTTGAAGGATCCGCAAGGTCGGCGGTTCGAGTCCAGCTCCTCCCGGGGATAAATCTGTCGTAGTGTCCTTGAGCAAGACACCTAACCCCAAAATTGCTCCCCGGGCGCCATAATGGCAGCCCTCTGCTCCGGCCCCCCTAGCATGTGTGTGTTGTGCAATTACTTGTGTGTATCCGGGGGGATCCGTGATGGGTTAAATGCAGAGAATAAATCTCACTAGGTGTGTGCGGTGCTCTGTGCATGTGTGTGTGACAATAAAAAGGATTATGATTATGATTATTCTCTGAGTATAGAATACAGCCTCCTTATCTATTATTTATTCATTTTATTATCGAATTGCTATCGATACCAGCAATTGAGACACGTGGATGGTTGGGTCATCCACGACATGTATATCAGTTGGATATTTCAAACCAAAGGTACTGTTTTCTCTGCAATTAATAATATGGGTATAATATACACATTACAATCCATCATAGTAGACCATGGAAGATTTTAAAGGAAATCCTTGACCAATAGATGTGTTTTTCCATTTAGACCTTTCACAGCGTCTTCTTAAAGAGGCGATTGTAAAAAGCAAAGTGCACTTCATAGGATTGGCCTCTCAACAGTGTTAACATTGTGTGAATTTAACTATATGCCTTGTCACTAAATGGGATATTCTAAAAATAATCATGAAACAATTGAGTCTAGCAGAAGGAAAAAGCTGTGTATTAATAAAATGCCTTTTAGACTTCTGTAGCCTAGTGAGCAAACAGTCAATGATCAAATCCAAACTGTATAAGCCACATAGATTACATTGCCAATGGGAGTGAATAACTACATTTTATTTTAAGTGAAATGATTTTTAAAAATGTGCTTCATATAATTCACGGCTCCAAAACATCTTAGTACATGGTTATATTATACCCAGGCTGGAACCTTATTGTTTTCTTCTCCTATGTCATTCCTAGAGGTCAGGGGGTATGGAAGTCATTTTCAAAAGCTCCTGTGACCTCATTTCTTGCACTGAGATGTAAGCAGGCTGTAATGGACGAGGAGAGGGACTCCCGTTGCACCGATACCAAATGAATTCTTATTGGAGGCACACAAAGGGCGCAAAATAGCTTTTACATTTGGTTTAGGTGCTGGCGCCCTTTCATGCATCCAATTATTGTAAATTGCATCTCTCAAAACTGTTGCGTGGCTATCGCACTGGCAGGTACAGGACAGGAGACTGGGAAGAGAAAGACCTGTCCTTCCTTGCATGTTTATATGACTTGTTTCTATAAATATATTTTTGAAACATTGTTAACTTTGATGAATATCCACTTTGATCGTCATAAGTATGAACACACATACATATATATATATGTGTGTGTATAATATATTACAAATATCTAGCCTGTTTATAAAAATATATCTATTCATTGGTTGGTTTTGTTAAACATTATTACTTGGGGTCATCCTGAAGCTTCCTAAAGTTCAACTCCACCACCAGCATGTGGTATTATACTGATGGACATTTAGAAAATGGTAGCTTGCAATTGTCCCCCCCCAAAAAAGGTAAATTTCAGCATTTAAAAGTGCTTTGTCTGTTCCTGACAACCAAGCGACAGAAAGGCCAGAAGCCTGAAACAATGCAGCCGAAATGTGTATTATTACAGTGCGGTACAGTAGGTAGGCCTGTGGGCTTAACGGCAGCCATTACGCAGCCCGGTGAAATGTTTTTCAACCGCCCACCGAGTGTGGATACATTTTTAATACCGTCGAAGTGGCACTCGAACACGCTCCAGATAGGCAACGCTTTTTTTTTTAGTGGGGGGGTAAGAACGCCCCGGTTCCAGTAACATTACAAACCGCGTAGACCGGTGAGCTAAAACAACCGTCCGAGAGCCCCGCTGGCGCTACCCGGAAATATAACAAGGGCCGGAAAGGACCGAGGTTTAAGTGAGCACACGTCACTCACTTTTACCCCAAAACATTGTCACGGACCATCCAAATGTATTTCGGCCGACCAAATGTTCCCTAAGCGTTCGCCGCCGACGCGGGTCGCTGCAATCTAATGGCGAGGAGTTCGGTTACGGCATCCGGTGGTGTTGATTTCGAGGGAGAACCGTGCAAGCGTTCACCCAGCTCGGCATCGGCGAAAATGGCCCTGGCTAACGAGTGGAAAACGGCACGCAGAAATGGACGCGGTTGGTAGCTAGCTAACGTTAGAGAGGTAGAAGGCGTGACGGGCCTCATCCATCTGCCCCGTGGTCTGCAACTGGATGCGTAGGTAAACATTTGCCCACTATACGTTACGCATTAATGGATATGTAGCGTTAGCGACACGACGTTAGTCCGCATGCATGTTACAATTGTGGTTCGGGATGCTAGCTAGCGTTAGCCGTAGCGGTTATTTGCCTTTTTCGAGGTGACGTGTGACATCGAATGGCCAAACACGCCGAGCCTGTACAAAATGAGACGCGGTGGAGAACCGTGAGGTTTTGCATACCAAGCGCGTCCTATGTTTTTCTTTGTGTGTGTGTGTGTGTGTGCGCAAACGTTAGCCAATACTATTACAGTGTGCCACCGCAAGTGCATGCGTTATTACGTGTGGCTGTACTGATCATGTTTACATTGTGCAGCGATACTGTTGTTGATTCAGAGTGTCTGTCCTTCGTCGCAGGGTCGCTAATCTACATGAAAACGGGAGGCAATCAAATGTGCGATAAATGATCTGCCTCATCTGCCGAGGGAGCTCAGTGCCCTATTGTTCCGTTTCTCCCATTAGGGGAAGCGGTACGAATATAAAGAGGTGCGCCAAATGAGATGCTAAGTTCGTGACTAGGACCGAAGCAAAATCACGTTAACCTCTTGTCGGTTGTAGAATAATGGGGAATGTCGATAATTAGTCAGCAACAAACATAAGCGATTGATTGAGAATTGTGTACGTTTTTTTCTCTCCACCGTTACAAATATGAAATGAATCCACCCCTGCTCAAATCACGATGACAGTTGTCCCTGTGTTGGGCCTATTGGCGAGGGGAACTCCATTTCTTTCATTTAACTTTATGAATTTGTCATAATGGCGGTGGGGGTTGGAGCCAATGAGTTACGGTCCTATACACAGCAATCATAGCTTTTTTTCCTCCAGGACAAACAGTTTGATCTGTATTTTTGTCTCACATGACCAGAAATGAAAGAGTTTCCTCTGTGCGATGGCACACTGATGAATAATCCCATAGCGAAATGGAAAAGCTGTCTAAGTTGACTGACAGCGCTCCGATGGTTGCGAATGTATCTTATCAGAACTGATTGCAATACTGTCAGACGTGAAGCCAGTCTCTCTTTCATTGTCAGTGTAGCAGCTTGGTGTGTATTGGTATCCCTTTCAAAAACTTTGTTCTTAGGTTTCTAACTTTGGCAGAGTGTTGTTCATGTTCATAAACATTGATTAGTCAACTGTTGGCTATGCCATAAGAAAAACATGGCTACAATCTCAAACTGAGTGATATGTCCATTTAGATTTTCATACCTTGGGAACTTGGGATGCATCATACAGGTTAATCCTGGTTATTTTCAACCTGGGCTTTTATTTTCCTAGTTCTCGCCATCATGATAATTGATTTTTCAAAATTTCGCGACATACTTCACTGTAGACCTTTACGTACCTCCAGTTTGAGGGCTGCTCACCAATAATAGGGCCAACACAATTTTAAACAGTCAAATCCAAAAAGTGAAACACATCCTTTCAACACAATTGCACCCACACTGCAGTGAGACCTGTGTCTGATTTTCCAATCGTCCGTTACCTGACCTCAGTATATTGCGGTATTAGACATGTTATTTTAACTAGTGTGAGCTAGTTAATTGGTAAGTTGACCATTCAAGTACTCTAATGCTGTGTTCATGTCATATCAGATTTTCCGTAAATACGAACTGCTGACTGGGAAAAAAACGTTCTCGTCAACCTCCTAGTAGTAATTACACATAGGGTATGTGGGAATTGACTCCGATACCTCCCACTTGGCGTCAGGAATTGTGGAAATGTGTCAACACAAGTGGTAAATATAGCAGGGAATCCACTGATGTCAGCAGTCCATGGTATTAAAAATAAAAGTAATCTGAAATTATAGTTATTATATTGTAATTATAGTTATATGCACACTAATACAATCAACCGTACTTACAAAAAGAGATACATATTTGCTGTAGTTGTTTATGGTTGATTTAAAATATACAATATTTTGGATGTGAGCGTACCGATGAGTAAAACATGTTAAAGCTGAAGCAACAAAATCCTGTTCTTCTGTCTTTCTATATAACTTGAACACGGCATAAGACCGGCAGCCAGCAAAACAAGGAAGTGTGTTTACAAGCAATGCTAAAAAGTAGCAAATGGACTATTATAAATGAAAGGTTTTCATAATTTTAAAATTACAGCTATTTAAAGACGCGTAGTAGACGTGTAGACTGTAGTATGAGTGTTATTGTTTTGAAAGTGTGTTTTATTTGCTTTTTGGGTTAAACTGTAGATTACATTGGCCCTCTGGGTGTGTATTGGAGAGCAGTGCGAGAGTGAACTGGAGGTATGAAAAGCTCTACAGTGCAGTAAGTGGTGAAATTCTGAACACAATTGTTATAATGGCGAAAACTAGGAAAATAAGGCCCAGGTTGAAAATAACTGGAATTATCCTTTAATTTACATGAAAGAGAAGTCTTTGTGACTAGGTCACAATTTCATATTTGACTTGAGAGGACAAGCTACAGTATTTAGATTCAGGTAAGTGCTTTATATATAAAAATGCATGGATACCACGGTGGCTTGATTCTGTTGTGCCCTATATACTGGGAAAAAACATTTACACTGGCTGAGAGGACAAAATACAGTGTGGGGGGTATTATTATTACAACACCGCTAGTCTAACTTGGCTAGTCTAACTTGGCTAGTCTAACTTACATGTTTTAGTTAAAAAATATTAGTCAACCGTGTGTCTATTGACCGTATTAATACCTGTGGCTGAGAATACTCTGAATGGACGGATGTCCCAGGTACATACAGGTATCTCTTTGCCAATTTAGCCAACCGTGGTAATCTGTTACTGTCACAATTTTCATCAGTTCAGTGGGTTTCTGTCCAGGGAAAGGCAGGCATCTAATCTAGTTGTCAATTTCGTTGTCTTTTTCTGCTCCACGTCTGCTGTAGTCCTGTCCAAGTTGCGTCAACATGGCGCTTCTTTTACGATGAGGTTCGTTCTCACCTCCATTGGGAAACATTTGCACATTTCACAATTTTCCCTAAAAATTGCATTTTATGATTGTTGGCATTCTCATTTTAAAATGTAAAATGTCATGGTATTCTACTGAAGTTAGTATGTCACTGGTGGCTTGTGATTTTTCAAAAATGTTTTTTGTATTTTTTAAACGAATGTACCACCAAATGTAGGCCATTTGAATGATTACAATTACTTATCTTTCATTATATACCTTGTTAGGAATCTGTGGTTCTGTTATTGTTCCAATTATTTTCAGTTATCTTATAGTTTTACGGGATAGTTAGCCACGATACAGACTTAAGTGAGTGCTCTACATGTAGATAATAAGAATCACCTGAATGGATGGAACACCTACTAATAGGTCCAGAGGCTTATGCAAATTAAAATAGTTCAGAACGACTGTGTCTTTGAAATCATTAATTTGAATTGGAATATTAGCTAGGGACAGTAAATATAAACATTTTCCTCCTGTTCCCTTCTGTGATTTTTCTCTTTTCTGAATTTTGTGTTTTTCAGTTGTTGGAACCTCTTGGCTGATCAGGAATGAGGAAACTTGCCTAGATGAAGGAAAACAATGATGCCAACACAGTAATTGTCAAAGGAAACAAGGAGATGTCATTTGAACTGCTTCTCAATAAAAAACTATTCTGTGCAATTTTGAAATACATTTTATAGATGGTCCATCTATAAATCAAAAAAGAGACCTTTATCATAAACGTGTCTCCCCACCTGGCCCTACTCCTTTTGGATGGAGAGCGGGGGCAGTGGACGATCAGGAGGAAGTAGCAGCAGTCGAAGTGCACGATCAGGAGGGAGTAGCAGCAGTGTCACTGGAAGGAATTTAGATTCAAGTCGAGATTCGAGCAGTTCCAGAGGAAGTAGTAGCGTAACATCACCCGTAGGGCGAAGTTCGTCTGTCAGCAGTGGTGGGATCATTGTTGCTGCTCCTAGCGCTGGAGGTGTGGCCCCTGCACCCCCATGTGCCAGCGAGTGGGAAATGTTCCAATTTGGAAAGTACAATTTGGACATTATAGAGATGTTAAGTGGGCACCAGGCCCACCAGTTCAAAGGCCTTGGTTTAGATCGACAACTACAGCATCAACAGCAAGTGCAACTTCACCAGCATCAACTCCAGCAGCAGCAGCAGCAACAGGCTGAATCTTCTGGAGCTCTTCTGTCTGGACTCGGCTTGGGCCCCCTCCAGGGGTCTAGAGGTAACGCCTTTTCTGATTCTGCATCCATTTTTGCCAAGATGAGTGCCCCTCCCCCCCCACCTCTACAACAGCCTTCCTCATCTCAGAGCTCCCGCTCAAAGTCAAGCAAGATGAGTAGCAGCAGCTCAAGTCATTCTTCAGGCTACCCACAGTTCCTGCGCTCCTTCCATCCATCTGAGGCAGTACTAGCACAGGAGCAGTTACACCCAGGCGTAGGCCGCTTTGAGCACTTTGCAGGGGGAAGTAGCAGTAGTGGGAGTGCTGGGGCATTAGGAGGATTAGTAACATCTGCACCTCCACCCCCTCCTCCTCTGCATCCTGGCCTTTCTGTCCCTCAAGTATCACCTGGCCCCTCCTCTTCTTCTCCTTCCCCCTCAAGCTCTGTGGCCACCTCCAACAACCCTTCTAGCAGCAGCGCAGTCAGCTCACTGGGGCACCAGCTGGTTGGGGCCCAATCTGATGCACGGAGCCTTCACCAACAATTTAGTTGCATGTTAGCTGCTAATCAGTATTTCCTCTCTGGAGTGCCTGCCAATGCTAGCCTAGAGCAATTTCTGGTTCAACAGGGAACCCACAACCACTTGGGAATTGGTTTAAGTCAGACAGGTGGGGAATCTAGTACTAGCCTTGCTCCGCCTCCAGCTTTGCATTCTTCTCACTCACATGTCCACTCCACTCCCCAGTCACAGCAAGCCCCACAGCAGCCTCCACAGCAGCAACAGCTGCCACCTCACACCCTATCTCATCCTCATCCTCATTCTCATCATCACCCGCTCCACTCAGTCTCTCAGCCCTCATCCCTGGGTGGTTTTGACTTCCAGGGCATCCCTGTTCTCTCATCAAATCAAATAGCTTCTCTAATGCAACAGGAAGCAGGTTTGCCCCTCCCTTTGCCGCTTCATTTATCCTTGTCAAAGGATGATGGTAAAGGGGAAAGCAGTGGAGGTGGAAGCAGTAGCAGCAGTAGGAGGAAGAAAGCTATGGCCGGCTATTTGCCACAGAGAAAATCTGAAAGCAGTAGTAATAGCAGCAGTAGCCATGGCCACAGCAGCCACAGTGGGAATCCCAATAATGGCAGCAGTGGAGGAGGGCTTAGCCATGGTCAGCCCCCAGCTTTAATTGGGAGTGGGGTTGGTATGTCAAGTATGGGAGGGGACCCATCATCCCTTCTTGCCTCATCATCTTCATCCTCATCAGTGGTTTCTTCCTCTTCCTCCTCTGCTCCCTCTTCCACTGCTGCCTCAGTGCTGGTTACTAATGATTCTCACCTTTCTAAACCTGATAATCAGAGCTCCATGCAGCCCGACCCCACACAGCCTGATGCAGAGTCCATCTATAGCTGTGGAGAGTGTAGCAAAACCTTCAGTCACCTGTCAAGCCTTCGCAGGCATTTGCGTATGCATGAGCCAACAGCTGCAGGTACTAGCAATTCTGGCACAAGTGTCCCGAACCCAATTCACATCAAAACACAATCTGACCCAAGCCTTCCCCACTCCACCCAAGATACTTCCCAGCCTTCATCCAATTCTTGCCCTAGCCCAGACAAAAGCTTCAATTGCTCTGATTGTGGCAAAGGCTTTAAGAAAAAAGGGCACCTTCTGCAACATGGTGTAATACACTCTTCAGCCCGCCCATATGGCTGCTCCACCTGCTCTCGGGCTTTCAATCGTAGAGAGTCACTGACACGCCATGAGAAGATTCATGACGAAAAGCCATTCCGATGTCCAGCCTGCGGTCGTTCCTTCCGTGAGAGCACCTCTCTACTCAACCATGCTGCCTCAGGCACCTGCGGCAAGCCAGGTAGGGGACCCAAACAGCGGGGCAGCAAGACAGGAACTGATGTGGAGGAAAGAGTCGGGGGAGGGGGTGGAGGTGGAGGTGGAGGGGGAACTTATCAGAGCAATAGAGGGGTAGTTTATGGGAAAACTGAGGAGGAAGATGGTGTGATCATTGTGGGGGAAGGAGAACCAAAATCAGGTTTAGCGTGTGATGGTCTT
>OMOT01054684.1:5283-16151 GCA_900312575.1 Acanthochaenus luetkenii
CAAGCAGCCTGCCTCTTGTCTCCGTTTCTGCCCCCAAGGCCACATCTTCAAATCACCATACTGTGCCCTACTCCTCTGAGTACCCTGAGCTTGGCCTCCGTGAACTATGTACGGCTGATGTGAACCGTTTTCCCTTTTAATGGTGACGGAAATGAATCCCCTGTTAGAGATTACTGTGGCATGTAGCAGCCCTTCAGCGGCCTGGTTTAAAGGGTTTAACAAGGGTTTTTTGGGGGGAGGAGGTTGATGGAGATGAGCATGGGTGTGTGGGCTGAGTTTTAGTTATTATTATGTTTTATTTATAAAAGCATGATAATGTGTCATGAGCCTTTATGAACGCTCAGACCACGCAGGCAGTAAAGGCAGACCCAGAACCAGGGGAATGAAAAGTAACTGCCGCACAACTGGCTGTCTGCATGCAAAAGCAGACATAATAGAGGGCTTTTAATAGGAAATGTCCCCATTTAGACCTTCATCTATCCAAGCAGTGTATTAACCAGACCCAGTAATGAGTCAGAGGAACTAATGCGCATGGTAATACCACAGGGCAAATGTCTGAACTGGGAAAAAGGGCTGCAAAGCTCCTGCCCTGGTCCGTGGTTCACGCAGGGGTTGATGCTTCTGACATGGTCACTTTTCCTTTTTCTGCTTACAAGGATTATATCGTTTAGACATGACTGACAGGAGACACAGCTGTGGATTTGAAATTGCATTTACTGTGTCATGTTGTGGTGTACGTGGACAACATATCTTGACTCGTACGCACACTCTCTCACTCGTTCTTGTTCTCTTTGTCTCGCTCTGTCTCTGTCTCTATATGCAAACACACACACACACACACACACACACACACAGAAAGACAGAGAAAAAGCGAGGGAGAGAGGGAGAGAGGGAGAGAGGGTAAGAGTGATAGAGGGAAACATGCAGACGTTCTCTTTTTCTCACAATGTCTTTAAACAAATCCCTATAGGACTCCCTGACATATTAAAGGTGTTTTCACAGTCATTTCTAAGAAAACCTTACCGAAACTTCTCGGGACGAAGCTAACTAAGCACTCCTTGTATTCGCGTTGTCGCTTCTCTTTAAATAGAACTCATATGTGTTTCTGGTGCACTTCAGCTAAATTCCCAGTCTTTACTCCCAGTTTCTTTAGAATCCAACCCCATTAGGTGGTTTAGTGTGAAGGATATGTCACCCAATCGGAGAGTTGTTGATGTGAAAAGGAGAACGTCCCAATAAAACACATGGACCATCATTTAATTTGGTCAGGATAATCAACCATCTCCCCAGGAGGCTGAAGTGTGTTTCATTTTCAGTTTGTTTGGAGAGAAAACGGACAAATTCCTAATTTGAAACATTTGAATATCTGGACTCCGAAAACACCTACGAAGAATAAAACCAGCATGATCCATGAATTACTGGTTCACAGACATGTTAAATGCAGCATTTCACTAACCCACAGACTGTGATTAGTGGGATGGGCTACTGTGAGGAAATGATTGGGAGCAAGGAGACGGCAGAGTGGAGAGACTAATGTGGTAAAGTGGTACCATTAGATTGCATTGTCCTTGTCTAAAGACAATGGCGCAGAAAGAGGAAAGTTTAGCTGAACAATGGTTTCAGGAGCACAAATGAACATGGCGAACGCTTTTACTGGAGAAGATGGTATTGCCGCATTACCTTACACTAAAGGTGGCGGCAAAATGCAAATGCGGAAAGAATCACTATGTGCGGTAGAAGACGAACTGTCTGCAGCAGGCAGATACGCGGTAGAGAGACAAATAGACGTGCCAGACGAGAGTGAAAACCCAACAAATGGATACAGAGCCAGAGCAAGGTTGCTCCGAGAAGGAGAGATGGAAAGAGAAAGACTACGTAATACGGGGTGACATGAACGGGGTGCGGTGCGTGACAGGTGGATGGGTGGTGCTGGGGGTGCCCCCTTCCCTTGCTGTGTGCCTTAAACAGAACAGAGCTCTTACCAGAAGACCATCCATCACACCGTCAGTCACAAGTGTGACATGACAGGCGAAACCGTTCCCTATCTTGGAGAGCATGGGGGGTCGGGGATAAACAAAAAAGAAAGACAATAGAATTGTTCTGATATATCATCAATCAGTCTCGTGTGATTGACAGGCATAGCTGTCGTGTTTGCAGTCTCAGGCTTAGTATCCTTCTGAAAGTATGACGACGTTGAGACTAAACCAAGCGAACCACTAAAAAGTGATAATTGCTCAAAAGGCCACAACATTTATGATTTCAGCCCTCAGATGGAGCGCAATACTAATGCTGTTTCCGTGTACACTGGACTGAATGAGGCCACGTGTGTCATAAAGGCCCCAGTTTGTTTGCGAGCGTAGTAGAGTACAAACAAGCCGCCGTTGGACTGCAAAAAAGGAATGTGAGTGTGTATCTCCCAGGATCCCGAGGGATATATTGCAAACCAATCCCCTTGAGGAGAAGCCCCGGGAGCCATCGGGGTGAGGAACTGCGAAACCGGGAGATGTCCAAAGGATTGCCGCCGGGGGGGAGAACACAGCCAATGAGGTCAGCCCTGGCTGATTACCGATCATTTATTGCACCTGCCTGGCCGGCTATATATATACGGTTTGTTCGGAACCGCGCTGTCGGATCTTGTGTTGACTTTACCACACTGCTACACCCTTGCGTTGTTCCCGCCTCTCTTTGTGCGAGAGAGTTTATCCGCCTGTTAGTTTAAGACTGTGCATATTGTATTGCTATGCTTGCTGAGGCTATATAAAAGCCCTTTAGCAACTATCCAGCCTTGTGTCTCCTCTGCATCTGGGTCCAACTCCTACAGACACTTAACCCTTTCATCAGCTGGGCCTCATTCATCTCCTCCATTCATTTTTGTAGTCAGCTCCATCCTCAGCCCACTCTCTTCACATCACCTCTCTCTTTTGAGAATCCGCGCCTCCTCTTTTTCTCCTTTGTATGCTCTCTCTTCCTCTCCCTCCCTTGTTCTCTCTGTCACTCTGTCTCCCCCCCACCCCCCTTCTCTGCTGTTTCTGGCACACCGAGCAGAGGGCTCCACAGGGGACCAGTTATTGATTGAACTGAGTCAGCTATGTCCACTTTAATTCATTAAACCCCCTCTGTCAATGCCCATTGGGCAATTCCAATAATGTAAAGGGACCAGCCAGAACCTATACATGTTAGGGTTTATGCATACTATGCTGCATAGGTGTATGTATAAGGACCAAATGGAAGCAATGGTTGCATGCACATGTGAAAAGAAGGCATGGCACAGCTGCCATGGCTCCTGGCGGGAAAATGGAAATGATGAAATCGGACAGTAATAGTGAAGTCCAAGGTTATGTCCTTCTTACCTAAGGGGATTCCAATAATTGAATCGCAATAATGGATAAGGGAATTCACAAAGGCGTTTCATGTCCCTGCTTGCATGTGCGTGTAAGAATTCAAGCACCTACAGTCATGTGCATTAACACACTGAGGATGAACGCAAACAGAAGCTAATCACATTTTTCTTTGGTGTTCAAAAAGCACAGCAAAACATGGCCCTCTAGAAAAAGAGCCTATATTCTCCAAAAGTAGAACAATTATGCAAGCATACCAGCAAGTTATTACAATATATTACATTCCAGGGCTCACATTTCAGCGGGGATTGCAACGGAAAGTTAGGAGGAAAAAGTAAAAGTAGGAACAACAACAAGCTAATCAGGATGGATTTATCTGCAATCGCACATTGGTCTGTTTCATCTCCTCCTTGCTTAAAAGGGCGAGTGGTATCAGAACCACTGTGATCCTTCTCACAAGCTGTTCTCCCTGCTGTCTGAAAAGGAATCTCAAGAAAATAGAAATGGGGCTCTGCGCATACAATCACATTACACACTTGTCAGCTTAAAAGGTCAACATATTAGTTCGGTCCCAACTGCCTTTGCGGTTGCTCCAGTCAAATCATTATACAAACCGAGCTGCACAAATGCAAAACGTGCAAATAACAACCAAAAAAGGTTGATGACATTTAAATTATTAGATTTCCTGCTTTTTATCCAAAGAAGTGTCAGAGGAAATGAGAGGTGAACAATAATATGACCGGGCCGCGCTTCCAAGCAGAGATAAATTGACAACAGAGGGTGTTGGTGAGGGTAAAGATAACGGCAGCAATCCAACACTGCATCACAGCAAGCCAGCAACTTCACTGCATCCACACTTTCAGATCGATAGCATAAGCAGGCACAGTATGTGTGAACATTATATATGACTCTGCCTTCCATCCGCCTTGGTCAATATGAGGCGGCGTTCATCTATCTGTATCACTCGCCACGCCTGATGCACTAGCTCCGGATGTGACACATCACGCTGTAGTCATCGGCTGATATGCAGAGAACGCCGCTCTAATCCTGACGCAGTGTGTCACAATCACTGCAATCTTGCTGTTCCTTCCCACTCCTCATTTCCAGCGAGTCTTGTGCTTGACATGTAAGTGACTCAAGATTTTGATTGATTAACAAACTGTGCATTCACAATTAGGGTTGGGTTATTGAGCACCGGTACCCAATCGGGTTCCTGTTTGGTCGGAACCGAAACAATGATAAGCGTTCCGACATAAGTTTCCGTTATAGCCCAGCATAATGACGCTTTCGAGCAGGAACGTAGCGATGACCCAGTGATCAACATTGTCTGCTCACATTCTGTGGAGTTCAGTCATGGCGGTTAAAACGTTCAGTGTGGGCCAACTTGAAATCACGAATGTATCAAAGGTAGCAATAACTAGTGATGGGTGCACAAGCATTACACAGAATCACTATATTACAGTCACACGTCATTACATCAGTAGAGGAGAGTATTAATAAGCAGTATCGATAATGTTATCGGTATCAATACAATCGTAACAATATCCAACCCAATTCATCTCGGTGCTTTAAAAGATTAAAAAAACAGACCAGGAGTGTTAATATATCTGCTTTACGGCAGATATATGAACAAAGTGCGGTACACAATCACTTTATTTAGCATCGGTGTCCCAAGTGTGAATCAAACGCGCAACCATGGTAGTTTTAGCGCCGCGTGCTTCCCATTGAACTAGACAGGACCACTGTCAATGTTGCCACACATCTGTTCCATGATTCGTGTTTTCTTGATGGACAAAGTTTTCACAGTCTGATATTGACTCTTCCCGTGGGCCCTTCGTCTGTTTGCCTGCCGTCTGGCTCCGTGGAGGAAGTCCGGGTTACAGCCCCGTGTGTTTGTACTGTGCATTTTTGCCAAGAGATGGTCCCTCAACTGCTGACAAAACAATTTGTGTCATGGCATCCACCAGTAAAAACGCCCTCCTCCCCCTCTTAACACTACTGAAGTGTCCCTTGCCATCCTAAATAAATAAATAACCTCTCTTGTGTGCTATGATGTGTGTGTATGTGTGTGTTTGTGTGATGCATATTTATAGGCATACATTGTTAGGTAAATACTTAAAGCTATCGACACTTGAAAAAACAAACAGCTGAAGCAATCATTGTCCTAACTCACATCAGAGCGACACCAAGATTGGCCACTTTTTTTACCTCCCTACCTGTATTATAATATGTTATATATAAAAATCCAACTTTATTTAGCATGCTACACATGATTTTCAAAAAAAGTGGAGCTTCCTTTCCAAAGAGGTAAACGCAAACATTGAGCATATAGACATGAAAAATGTCTGCATGATAGCACCGGTCTATATTAAGAAAAAGAAATAGCCTCCCAGTTCTGTATTCCCTTCTCTCGCGCTCTCTCTATTTTCATCCCCCCATACAGAGAAAGACAAGGACCACTAAAGCACCACATCCTCTTGCAGAGAACTCACCTTCAGAGCCTAATGAACACGTTGAAATTCAATGAATTTTAATTTTCCATTATATTAGGACAAGGGAGAAAAGAGGGGAATTTATTAGGAAGGAAATTGAAAAGAAAGGTCCACACCATTTGATTCCCTGCACATTCTCCATGAAAAGAAGTGGAGAAAAAAAAATTGCTTTGAAGCTATAATCTTAATGGACGAAGAGGTGCAAAAAAGGGGAGTCCATCTTCCTTACTCCGTTCTTCTCATGCCCTCTAACAAGGAAACAGAAAACGCTTAATAACAAAAGCAGTAGAACAATAGAAAGGTAGACAACAAGGTGTTGCAGCTTTGTTGATACTCCCCTTGAAAGGGTGCGTTCCGAGTAAAAGAGAGGTCACTGAAAGAACACACAAAAGGCAAGGTGAGACCGAAAAGAGTTTATATCCTTCCTTATATGTCCCATAGTAATGTGCATGTCTGTACAATATGCTCCCTGGTTTCTGTGTTTGCTTAGACAGATTCACTTTATCTTAGATTCACTTTAGTGCAAAACAGCAAACACAGTAGAAGAGTATATACTGTACATTAAGCAATATGTACAGTAAGTGTAGCGGGTAGACATACTGTAAAAAATACACAATATTAGAGGTATATACACTATAGGCATATGTACAACCAATTTAAGAACATAGTGCACATCATGATCTTCACGGGCTGGGCAGTGTGAGACGGGGTGCAGAGCTTTGTCAACAGTCTGACAGCTGAGGGGAAGAAGCTGTTAGTAGTCCTGTTGATTCTGCCGGGAGGCTGCGGCAGCGAGCCCCGGAGCGAGTGCCACGTTGGGCGATAAGGTGTCTCTAATGATGCTGCGTGCCCTTCGTAAGCACCGCCTCAAATAGACCGAAGTGATGGATGGGAGCGAGGTCCTGGCGATGCGGCGGGAGATTTTCACCACCCTCTGCAATGATACCCGGTCGCTGATGGTGCAGTTGCCGTACCAGACTGAGATGCAGGTGGTGAAGGATGATTTAGATGGTACAGCGGTAGAAGTTCACCAACACCTGAGAGGGTAGGCGGAGCTTAGCCAGCTTCCTCGGGAAGAAGAGGCGCTTGACCGGGGTTGAGGTGTTGGTGGTCCACGAGAGGTCTTCAGAGATGTGAACTCCCAGGAACTCGTCCTCCTCCCCATTGATATGGACGGGGATGTGCGTGCCACACGAACACGGGTGAGAACATGGAAACTCCACACAGAAAGGACCGGGGCGGAGATTCGAACCCACAACCTTCTCGCTGTGAGGCGACAGTGCTACCCACTGATCCATCGTGCCGCCAGTCGTGAGTGAAGAGGGAGTAGAGAAGGGGACTCAGCACGCAGCCCTGCGGGAGGCCTCTTTTGAAGTATGTGTGTGTGTGTGTGTCTTTGAGTCTACCTACTGTGTGTCTGTCTATTCAGAAGACCTCAAGCAAGGCCTCCATGTAATAAACCACGAGCACTACTTCACATGGTGTGTAGTGTTAACATAGAACGTCACTTCCTGGGCAACCTGGTGATAACCTTTAGTTTTTCTGAAATGTGGGGTCCAGTGTGGGGTTGTTGTAATTACAACTGCTCCAATGCCTGCCTGCATCTCTGCCCACCAGGGGCGCTGCTTCACCAACCTAGAATGTATTGGAATCAACCCACGGGCTGGCCCACGCCGGGTAGAACATTTTGTGAAACCAACCCACTTTAGCTCTTCGTGGCGATTGTAACATTTCTCAACAGTATCACTCTACGGAATTGCAGGCATGTGGCACAGTGATTTCACGCTGTGGAGGATATCAAATCTCGTCCATGGAGAGGTTGGGTTGGAGGTAGGTGCCTGTCGGCCGCTATAAAGCATGGCTTTGTCATTGGAGCTGTCAGCATGAATTGTCACCTGTGAGCTACATCCATCATGTGGAACTATCAGCCAGAGTCAGTCTCATCTCCTACTGTATCCAAGTTCCTAGGCGCGTCACTCAGGGATATACTGCCTCATTGCTTTGCTGAGGATGAGGAAGAAAACCAGGTAACGGTAAAATGTGCACAATCTTGTGCATGAATAACTGAGGCAAAGGTAGAAGCATGTGTTCTCGGTCAACAACTTATTGTACTGCAATTTAAGTGCAATGCTTTAAAAAGTGAGTA
Source organism: Acanthochaenus luetkenii (assembly GCA_900312575.1). Lineage (NCBI taxonomy): Eukaryota > Metazoa > Chordata > Actinopteri > Beryciformes > Stephanoberycidae > Acanthochaenus > Acanthochaenus luetkenii. The sequence continues at coordinate 13,260 of OMOT01054684.1, forward strand.
GAAAGTGTAACCACAGCTATATCTGTATAGTTTATTAACATTCTTCATACTTTGTTACTTCAGCAGGAGAAGTATGCACTAACATTTGAGACTCTGATAGCTACATCTACAGTTTATTAACATCCTTTATACTTTTTTATATTATATATTTTTAGTCATGCATTACTTGTAAACTGATGAGAGATATAGTACCTATATTTACAACAGCATCCTACGGTATACTTGAGACTAGCTCGCTCGTACTGTGTGGGCTTTGCATTATGATGCTAATTTCATTGGAACAGATAAATAAAATACTATGAAAGTCTTTAATCTCAGAGTTTAGCTATACTCTTATCAATGCATCAAATTGGACCATTAAATGCTCCTGTGGCGGATTAAAGAAAGCAGATTAAACAAGACTCAAAATACATTTGTTTATAATTTTCAAAATGTCAAAAAAGATGGAAAAATAAACTAATGGTGGAAGATGGGGAAATGCAGTGCAAATTATGCAAACTTCTAAAAGAGGAGGCAGTTCTTTCCTGTCAGCAAAGACTAATTGGAAGAAATGGTGAAAATACAAGACTATAAATGATGTGTTTTATTTATTTAACTATTTTATTGTCTTGTTTATTGCACGTGTCTTCGAGGATGACTTGTTCTACACCAGTAAATACATTAATTACAAATAACTGACAACTACGGCTTGCAGAAAACGGTTTGTTCTGTTTCCTATCACAAAATTGTTTCTGTGGAAACTCGTTTTGAAAGCATAAATGCTGAATGCCAGCAATTACTGGAAAAATGAAGGCTATGCAAGTCTGACGCCCAGAAATGATTGCAAATTGAAGGCCGGTGGGCAGAAAACATAAAGGTTTAAGCAGGATAAATGGCAAACACAGTCCAATAACACACAACGAAAGCATACACAAACAGGACCTGTAGCACTGCAGACACATAGATACATGCTCACTCACATGCACGCACACGCACACACACACACACAAACATATGTCGCTCTGACTAACTATGCTCCCTTGTTTGATTTACCTAAGAGGGTTTGGCAACGAGATGACGTCGAACTCCACCTATATGTCATCCTCCTCTGCCCTCCCCCACCCTCCTCTGGTAAAAGTGAGCGGGTCCTCCCTCAGATCACACCCCTAGCCCTGCTCGCTCCTCACCCACTGGTAAACGTTCCATCACTCCTCAAGGAGAAACATAAAACACTGTCACTGCTCAGACGATGATGCACGAGGTACCCACCAACACGGATTTTTAAAGGAAAAGTCTGCGAATATAGGTATTGGACTGAATGTGAGGAGCAAAACACTATATTTGTGCTTTTAATTACAAAAGTGGGGTGCTCCTCGGAGAGAGAGAGAGAAAGGGAGAGGGTACGTGGTTTTTCCTGTTGCCTAGATACGGGGAAAGGGATGGCTGAGTAGTAAAATAAACATACACCTCAATTGTTGCACTTTACCATACAACTGCAGTTCTGTGCCATATCCTTGAGATGTTCATTGTTCATTGAGATGGAGTGTAAAATGCTCACACAGATGAAAATAACTTCCCCCAAGTCTCTCAATGGTACACGTTTGGAGGGGGAGTCTGCTTGCACGCCGCTCTCACTCATGTGTGAAGTGCTGATTTCTCACCACTGAGCCCAGAGGAGAAAGGAGCTCATTATGAACCCTGAAAGATTTACGAGCTATTACAGAACGACTCCAACTTACTCAGATGTGCTTTTATTGGTTTACTTCTGCATTAAAGCACGGATCAAGTGATTAAAACTAAACGTAATGAAGGTTGTTGTTCCTCTCAGTGGGGCAACAGGACTGCGGTGTACCTCCGTACCTCAGACTTGTGAGGAAGCGGCATGTGAAGCCGGTGTGACAGGTTTATGGAGGGAGTAAAGCTTTACTGAGAAAAAAGGAAATCGTGTGCTAAGCCGTTAAATTTGCATCTAAAGAGGCCGGTCTTAATTTCTCTCCGTCGGATGGAAATGTCAACATTGATGAGGCACACAGATCCTCTTTCCTAGGCCACCTTGAATGTCATGGTATTTTGTCTGAGTCGTGTCTTTCTTTTGTGAGCGACGCCAGCATTACATTGTCATTTGGTGTTGTAAAATACAAGTTTTTGTTCAACTTCTTTTTTGAGTATCCATTTCCATTGGCTGTTATTGTTTCTCAGTCGTAGTAAACAGCCAACTTGTAACCTGTCTTGCGGGACACTTGATTAAGGACGTGGACTGATTGGATACATATTCTTTTATAAATGAGGCCCAAACCACTGAAAACAGATTTGTTTGTGGAGAAAATGGGAAATGCCTTTACCATTACTAACCAACGCAATATCTCTGCTCAAGTAACAGCAGGAACCTGTAGAGATTTCCATTTCAAGCTAATTAATTAACAATATGATGTAGTAATATCTGTCAAAATATGTCCAGTTTAAATAAGACCATTGTGCAATTTTGATCAAATGCTCATCCAACTTGCATGGATAAAGACATTTCTATAGTGCTCACAAAGTCCCAAAACTAAAGCAGCAACTCATCCTGTTTTTCTCTGTGAACTGTGGTGTCATTGTGTTGGTTTGGAGCAGGGCGCCCTGCCCTGAGCCTCACTAACAGCTGCTGCTGGGGCCAATGGTCTGAAGGAGCCTGGGTCACAACCAAACAGAGGCACTAATAGAGGTCAGGTGTGACTCGTGAGCAGCCCAAATGAGATGGCGAGAATGAGATGGGCACATGGAAGGGGAAAAGACGTGCTGTGGGACTGGAGGATGGAAAACGGGCTCGAGAGCGAAAATAGAAATGTCGAGAAAGTGTGAATGGGGGAAGGAGAGATTTAAGGAATTGGAAGAGATGGGGTAAACAGAAAAATCTGATGAGCGACGAAAGAC
>OMOT01054686.1:0-14323 GCA_900312575.1 Acanthochaenus luetkenii
CCCCCCCCTCTCCCCCCCCTCTCTCTCTCTCTCTCTCTCTCCCCCCCCCCCCCCTTCTCTCTCTCTCTCTCTCTCTCTCTCTCTCTCTCTCTCTCTCTATTCTACACCCTTCTTCCCCTTCTCTCTCTCTCTCCATTCTACACCCTTCTTCCCCCTCTCCTCTCTCTCTCTCTCTCTCTCTCTCTCTCTCTCTCCCTCTCTCTCTCTCTCTCTCTCTCTCTCTCTCTCTCTCTCTCTCTCTCTCTCTCTCTCTCTCTCTCCATTCTACACCCTTCTTCCCCTTCTCTCTCTCTGGCTCTCTCCATTCTATACCCTTCTTCCCCTTCTCTCTCTCTCTCTCTCTCTCTCTCTCCATTCTACACCCTTCTTCCCCTTCTCTCTCTCTCTCGCTCTCTCTCTCTCTCTCTCCCTAGTTAGACTGGTCAGACAGTTAGACATGATCAGTTAAACAGATGGTCAGTTAGACAGTTGGTTAGTGAGACAGTTGGTTAGTGAGACAGTTAGACATGTCTGTAGTAGTAGCAGTAGAAAGAGTAAAATAGTGACAGTGCAAGTCTAATGTGTGACTGAATGTGTGCCTGCACCTTTAAGAAAGTGGAAATTATAATAGTTATTCTCTCGCCCTTCGTTGTGTGTATGTGGAAGACCATGTATCATACAAGGCTTAATATCTCAAAAACGATGTGGTATCACTTGGATATTGTAACATGAGTGAATAACGTGTATTTGGTTTTAAATTGTGGGAGTTATCACAGTTTTAAAAAGGTATAAATGATTAGGTTTCAGCTCTCTGTTTGCCAGGGTTACTGTGTCTGTACAGCGCTGGTGTCAAACAAATGTCCAGAACTTGAAAACGAGTGTACTGGTTAGATATTTACACTGTGAGTGAGAGCAGGAGTAACTGAACGTTTTGATGTAGAATATGTGGGAGTTAGGGCTGTTGAACTATATGTATTTTTTGTACACATTTCCGTGTGTGATGACATCAACTGACCATTTCTCCATGCATGTCTATGTGGAATTAAAAATGCAAAAGTCAAATCAAAACGTTGTATACAAGCACACCTCGCCAAACAGGGCCGTGTGCTGTAGGTGATATTTTACATTCTTCTCCACAGTGGAAATTGAACCTTGCTCTGGCAGTCTTAGTGCCTTGCTCTAACAATTGAGCTACATTGGATCACATAAAGTGAACTTCATTTATAAATAAACCAGAAGGCACTCGGGGAGCAAAAACCTCCACCAACACTGAACAGGCCAAAATGCTTTATTGACATGACTGGTAACACATTAGAGAGGGTGAAGGTGAAGGCCGCCCTCTGCTGGACCGCCGGCAAACAGACATTTTGATGACAAAATGTCTGTAACGTAAGAATCGATTCTTGGGAGTTGGTGAATCGATCGATGATCGTGGACAATAGAATCGCGATTCTTACATGAATCGATTTTTCCCACCACCTCTAGGATTTACCCTTTAATCTACATGCTTTACAACGTGCAGATGCATATCAGAGCAGGCAAAAAGACTCATTGAATATAGGGAGCCTGTTATTAATTAAATCAGACCGGGAAACGCTGATACGCTGCTCCATCATGTGTCGAGGGCCGTCTTTGATCTGCTTTGAGTCTAGGGGGGATAATAATGGAATCATCATAATCTGTATCATTCTTTTCTATTTCTCCTCTGGCATTTCAGTTGTTCATCAACAACGAGTGGCACGAGTCATGTAGCGGGAGGAAGATTCCTGTGCATAATCCCGCTACAGGGGAGTTACTGTGTGAAGTGGAGGAGGCCGACGCAGTAAGTATACTGCACATCACCGCTGAGAGACGCGGTTTATACCTCCGTACTGGCATCTGAGGAATTAGCATATGCATTATGTAATAGCATGTGTGTGTAGGTACTGGAGTGTTCTTGTGTGTGTTTTTGCATGAAGATGTTTGTGTGTGTGTGTGTGTGTGTGTGTGTGAGTGAGTGTGTTTAGTTTGTCTAAGTGACCACCTTGACTCAAACCTCTTGTAGGAGGATGTAGACAAGGCAGTGAGGAGTGCCAGAGCCGCCTTCCAGATGGGGTCACCATGGCGATCCATGGACGCCTCGGACCGCGGTCTCCTGCTCAACATACTTGCTGACTTGGTGGAGAGAGACCAGCTACTCCTGGCAGTGAGGAATACACACACGCACGCATCCATGCACGCGCGCACACACACACACATATAAACGCACACACTACATCCTCAGTTACACCTTTGGCCAGGAAATTCCGTCTGCAGTGTGTGGACGGTTAATTTATTACCGGGTAGCAGCGGTAATAGACCTGGCCTTTGTATACTAATTACTGTATTGTTCTATATTTCTAGACCCTAGAGGCTTTGGACTCTGGGAAAGTGTTTCTCATGGCGTTCTTTGTAGATCTGATGGCAACAATCAAAACCTTGAGATATTATGGTGGCTGGGCAGACAAGATCCACGGCAAAACCATCCCCATAGGTGAATGGCTTCCTTTTCGGTTTTTCAAACACTCTGACACCTCACAACATAAACTAAGTGTAAATATTATATATTCTGTTACAGTTAACAATTCTGTTTTAACTCATAATGTATAAAAAAATATTCATGCAAAACAATATTTTCAGATGGAGAGTATTTCACTTACACACGACATGAGCCCATTGGAGTGTGTGGCCAGATAATTCCTGTGAGTAGAAAAAATACCAACGTAGAAATAGAGATTGGGTGCATTTACACGCACTCTAATAATCCGATGTTAACCTGATTAAGGCAATAATCCAACTATAGAAATTGTGATTTAAACACCTTACTGTGGTTCCCTTAATCAGAGTGAGGATATAATTGATGTTATTTTTGGCCAAACACCTTAGTGTGGTTTTATTTCATTTTTAAATGTATGCGTGCATCAAATTGTTACAGAGAAAGTTGATCCGTAAAGGTCGCATGCTGTGTGATAACATCACATCTGCGCTCATCTAACACTGAGAATAATAGCGCTTGCATTAATCTCAGGTAATCTATTCATGTGTATTTACATATTGAATGTGTTCTGTAAGCACGTCAATAGGAACAACAAAGATAACAAAGAGTTTAGTCTGAAATCCAGATTCCTCATTGGTCACATCCTTCTCTTAGTAAACTAACTCGACTATCAAATAAATGCATGCAAACCCAGGTTTTTGTCAATTTGTCATTCTTATGAAATATAAATTATACTTAAAAGAGACTTTGTTGTTTATGACTTATTCCTGTTGTGACTCTTCCATGTGCATGCATTTTGGTCTGCAGTGGAATTTCCCAGTGATGATGTTTGCATGGAAGATCGCTCCAGCTCTGTGCTGTGGAAACACTGTGGTCATCAAACCTGCTGAACAGACCCCACTAACTGCCCTGCACATGGCAGCACTCATCAAAGAGGTACGTTACAATGAACACATCAACATAAGAACAAAGAACAGGTGTACAAACAATAAATTTCTAATTCAGAAATTGTCAGGACCTGCCTGTAAAAGCAGAAAGAATGCTACTCTAGACTAGTGTAAAAATATGCTTTGATTAAAGATGAACAGATACAGTAGTTATTGTTGTCTGTGCCCTTCTCTCTCTCTCTCTGTGTGTGTGTGTGTTCAGGCTGGGTTTCCTCCAGGCGTGGTGAACGTGTTGCCAGGTTACGGCCAGATAGCAGGCTGTGCCATTTCGCACCACATGGACATAGACAAAGTAGCCTTCACTGGATCAACCGCCGTTAGTATCTATTGAAATAAATGTCAAATTAAACAGATGTTCCCTTTTAGAAATAATATTTGGAGTTACATCATGGCAAGATAATTACACAACCCAAACCTCTACCAAACTTTAATGATGCTTTAAGTGTGTGTCTCACGCTGTTGCCATCGGTTGCCAGGTTGGGAAACTCATCCAGAAGGCCGCAGGTGACACCAACCTGAAAAGAATCACACTAGAGCTGGGTGGCAAAAACCCCAATATTGTCTTTGCTGACTGTAATTGTGAGTACTTGTTTACAGTAGTTACTGGGTGTGAAAATGATGTAGACCTTTATACATTTTGTGTTCTTTTTGTTCTTTGACTGGTGTTAGATTAGATTAGATGCACTTTATTGATCCCCAAGGGGAAATTCAGGTGTTACAGCAGCAATTGGCAACACAGTACCAGAATGGGGAAGGCAATAGGAAATGAAATAAAAGACACAGGTAATAGCAGGTAACAATAACAATAGTGGGCACTGTTACATACATATATGTTATTTCACTTATATAGGTGGCATCATTATATGTGAATGATGATCCATGGCCAGAAGGGACACTTGTGATTGTGGCCCCAATCACTACTCAAAAGGGCAAATGCACAGAATAAATAAAACAAGAATAATAATAGAATGCAAACCGTAGTTCGTGTAAAAGCGATCCTAAAAATGCTATGTAAAGTGTCTTAAAGGGAGACAATGACTCGCTAGCCTGATTTAGTCATTCAGGTCTTTCCAGCCTGTAGGGTCCCGATGGAGAAACTTGATCACCTTTAGTCTTCAGTCTAGACTGTGGAACAACCAAAAGAACGCTGCCCGAGGCTGTGCTTGAGCTCATAGGGGGTAAAAGCACAGAGATATTGCTAGGCGCTAGTCCAAGAGGTGATCAATACAATTTCAAAAAATAATCCTAAATTGCATTGGTAGCAAAAACAACTGAAGCTAAAATGAGGATACTGTGCTGCTGTCACCGCTTAGTTCCTGTCAAGAGTCTGGCTGCAGCGTGTTGAACTGTAGTCTGCCTGTCTTACAGTAGAGCATGCGGTGGAGCAGGCCCACAGCGGACTGTTCTTTAACCAGGGCCAGTGCTGCCTGGCTGGGTCCAGGGTGTTTGTAGAGGAGCCCATCTATGAGGAGTTTGTCCGCCGCAGTGTAGAGAAGGCCACGTCCAAAGTTCTGGGAAACCCGCTGCTGCCCGGAGTGGACCAGGGACCCCAGGTAGTGCTGCATAAGAATTTAACAACTGCACACAAGACTGATTGACTATTGGATTGGCTGATAGCTCAAGTGGCAACATTAGCTATCTACCCAAAACAATTCTCTAACATTTGCCAAAGTCTACTTCCGCTTAAGCCCAAGCTATGCTGACACACAATGAGAAAACCATTTGATTGAAATACATATGGAAACGTCTCCAAGCCGGATCCCATGCAGCTAAACATTTCCTGACGTATTTTCTCTCCAGATTGACCAGAAGCAGTTCGATAAGATAATGGAGCTGATAGAGAGCGGTAAGAGGGAGGGAGCCATGCTGGAGTGTGGAGGGTCTGCATGGGGTCAGCGGGGACTTTTCATCCAACCCACCGTCTTCTCCAATGTCACAGATGATATGCGCATTGCCAAGGAGGAGGTATCCCCCCCCCCCAACACACACACACACACACAACCACACTAGGTACACACAACAAATGGATCACCCGTGTCTTAATCCTTTCTCCATCTCCCCATTTCCCCCTCCTCTCACCCTGTCACCTTCCTTTCGTCTCCCTCTCTGTGTCCGTCGTTCTCAGATTTTTGGTCCAGTGCAACAGATCATGTGTTTCCGTAGCGTGCAGGAAGTCATCCAGAGGGCCAATGACACCCACTACGGCCTGGCCGCAGGAGTGTTCACTAACGACATCGACAAGGCCCTTACGGTCTCCTCTGCTCTGCAGGCTGGTATGGTCTGGTATGGATCAACTCCTCTTTACTCTGCACTTAAAGTGATTTTGCTCTTTGGAATCTTTTTTCCATTTTTCAGCACACTATCACAGGATCAGCTGTCACCACCTGAATGACGTTTTTTCTTCTTCTCAGTTCTCAATAATTGCAATGAATATATTGCCTATGTTGTCTTTGCGTTTTCAAAAAAAAAGTGCAAACATATTACCACGGTGAAATACGTTTTATAATCATGTTATATATATATTTTATGCCCCCCCCAAAATGCTACAGTATTAAGCCCAAACTTTTATTTTCATGAGGTAAAACGAATGGTACAGTATGACGTCTTCATGTGCTGGTTGCTCTGTTCCAGGGTGAATTGCTACAACGCTATGAGCGCTCAATGTCCCTTCGGTGGCTTCAAGATGTCTGGGAATGGAAGGGAACTGTGAGTCACACCGTCATACTATTCTCTCAGTTTTAGCATGACTGATATTGCGTGCATGGTAGTAGCCATTTTATCTATCCGTCATTCTGTGCATGTCCAGCATAGCGGATGTTTCAGCAGCTGAATATAACTTTGGAGCTTGACTGGTAGATATTTATATACTTTTTTTCCGTAATTATCGATAGTTTGTGTTTATTTCAGGGGGGAGTACGCGCTTCAGGAGTACACCGAGGTCAAGGCGGTCACCATCAAAATCTCTCAGAAGAACTCGTAACACCGTCATACACGGGACTAAGTTGTTCTGTACTTTGAAGTCCTCAACCACCCCATACTTTCGGATGCTCCACAGAGAGTAATCATATGACACCCAGATGTTTCCGAGATGTCATTAATACTGGGTGACTCCGACTAGATTGTCCATGAACATGAATTCCTTTTCATTTCCCCTCAAATATTCAAATTCTTGTTCAATTTCATATGAATGTTTTTCCTCTTGATATTAATATGGCAATGTTGACTTCCAATTATCTATATTCTTGTAGTGTACTATCTCACACATATTACATAAACAGCTTAATGTACAGTATGTGCTCTATAGTAGAACTGGCTGTTATGTTTTTATTAACATAGGGAATGTGTGTTTTTTGTACAATCAAAGTTGAGAATTGAAATGGCACCTTGATGCCTGTAATGCATAGTAGACATATATCTGATTTATTTCATTAGGTGTCATACAAAATATAAAATAGAAATACATTTTACAAACTATTTACAGTGCAAGTGATTTCTGAATGAAATCAATAAAACTGTTGACCCATATTGACCACCAGCATCTCCGTCTCCGATTTCCGTCTCAATGCAGTAAACATGATGATGCCCCTGCTACTGTATTTGTATTATAACATGCTACTGTGGAATCATTTTTGACATTTTTGGTGTAGTAAAGACAATTGCATACAGACACCAGAAGGCACAGTCTTTTTTTCTCTCCATTGACCTTGATGATAATGTCATAAAGTCACAATTCACAAAGAGGAAATTATGGGATGTCACTCCTTCAGTTCCAGGCGAGCAATGCAGTGGTCATGCCTGTATAGATTGTTTGTTGTTGATGTATTGTAGGTGTTGTCTGGATTTTGATCCATGAATCCTGACTCCTATCGCTTTGGAGGAGGCCCACCCCGACCCCTGCCTCTCCCCGGCCCAGGAGGAGGACCCCTGGCGTTTCCGGGAGGCCCTCCTCTCTGTCCTGGGGCACGGGTCACTGCGCCTTTGGGGTTTGGGGCAGCCAATGACACGTCCCTTTGCAGATTAACCTCTTTCCCTTTGGCTGCTGCACCTGGCTTCATTTTGGGAGACTTGCTGACCTTCTCACTTACGACATCTGAGAAGAGAGATGGAGAGCAACAAAGCGGTGAGAACAGTCAGAGGCAAATGTGCTGACAGCAGGTCCACATAATAGTGTGTTAGTGTGTGTGTGTGTGTACCAGGTGGGGGTGGCTCCTCTTCAGTGGGAGGAGGTATCAGAGACTTGTTTGGCAGCAGGTCCTCCAAGTCTTTCATCACTTGGTTGGTGCTGTCCTTGTTGTTCCTACGGTTCTTCTCCTCATCGCGAGCCTACAGTGTCCATCAGCACCCAGACAAGTTGGTTTAGTTACATTTTGAGCAAAGGAGAGGAGAAAAAGAGGGAAGAGGAGAGAAGAGAACTGAGGCAGAACAAGATAAGCTCATACTAACCATCTGCATCTTCCTCTTCAGGTCTATGTTGGCTTGTTGGTATGCCTTCGACACAGAATTCAGGTAGTAGATTGCCAACCTGTTATATAAACACCCATTACAATGTTAAAGCATCTGCGTATGAGTTCCCTTGCATTGAGTACCAGGCCTGGACCACAACCGTGCTTGAAACACTTGAACACCACAAAGGAAAAAGGATTTTGTGAGTCAGAGTAAGAGAAGGCCAACAAGCTGTCAGTTGAAGAGAGTAAACATAGCGACTACTTCTTTGAATTATTTAGAAAACACTGGTTTGTACAGAAAGCGGGTCTAGGAAAAAGTCCTGGAGGGATGTTTTGAAAGCTGAGATACTTCAGTTCTAAAATTAAAACTAGCCTCCAATTGAATGTTGGCCGTGGCATTTCCTGTGTTAACATATTAACTTACAGCAAAAAGCCATTTTAAATGGATTCTTACGCCATGAGAAGAACAGCAGGCATGATGAGTCCAGGGTTGGTGGCGTAGGTGAAAATGTTCCCTATGAAGGACGGTAGATCCTTTTCTATAGTCTCCATAATCACCTCGTACATCTTCCCTCTGCCACTGGGGGACAGAAAAACATGGGTCAAATATGCATATGCTGTATCTGATCTGGTCCCGTACAGCTTAACAGGTAGACCATGGCGCTAACACTGCCCTTCAAAAGCACCTTAGAGTGTGTACATTTGTAGCATGCATGGCTCCAGTGAAAACCCACGTGTCCAAGAAGCACATGTGCTTTGAATTCATAAAACAAATATTGTCATATGTAATGGCAGAAAAGGTGAAAGAAAGAAATGTTCTTCTTCATCAGGTGGGTTTTCACGTGTCTCTTCTGTAAAGGTGTCAGGGTGAGGACTTTGTGCCCCAGTATACTGTCGACCTCTCGTACCCACCTGAAGGGCCCACAGTCGAAGGAGGGGGGCAAAGTCATGATAGTGTAGACTACAGGCAGCAGGCTGAGGAAGAGCACGAGCAGCAGCAGGCCCATGTAGAAGTTGTTGGAGCGTGAGGCCTTGAAGACTCTCGCATGGGGCACGTTACAGCTCATCACCGCCCAGCACTGGTAGTACATGGAGGTCAGCAGACGCAAAACGTTCAGGCCCACCAGACCTGGGGCATAAAACGCCCCCATCCTGGTGGACGAGAGGATTACAGCAGGGTTTGGAAGGTTACTTACAAAATGTGACCTGCTCCTTCGAATTTACATAATCCACTTAATACTCATATTTGGTAACGTAATGTGACTACGTTCAGAAACGTATGCAACACTTTGCCTCCAAAATCAATAGATCATGCAGTTAAACAAACAATCAAATCGAATGTAAACACTGTAAATTGAATGGCGCTATTATCATAATGTGTAACCACTATCAACCATTATTTCACATGCAGGTGTGGAGTAATTCACCATATCATGCCTTGATTGAAGATCAGGCCAAGCACATTGCCACTGATGTCAAACTCTCCGTATGACGGCTGGAATCATAAACACAACCACATTATGAACTTCTGAATGAAAACAAACTAGGTCAATCTCACTTTACTTCTCTCTCTCTCTCTCTCTCTCTCTCTCTCTCTCTCTCTCTCTACCTCGGTAATTAAGTTCTCATTGCAGTGTCCAGTTTCGCTGAATGTTAGGGATCACCTGTCTTGCAGGTGTACGTACACACACGGTATCAGGTTGACTTGGAGCCAACATTAACTGCACTGTACTCTCAATGTGAGTCTCACATAGTGTTCGATCATAATGACACATTTAAACATTCGTTATACTGATGCACATACTGTGCATTCACATACAACTGCATGAATGCATACACACATGGATACACTGTATTGTGTGCACAGACCAATACATACAAATTATATAGTAAACTTGTGTGGAATAAGTGCACAAAGAAACTATTTGTCCATCGGTTCATTTAACCATGCAAACACACACACACACACACACACTGAGCACTCACAAATCCAGCCTCCAGGTCCCAGCACCAGCAGTAGTTGAGGAAGCGGACGGTGATAGCTCGTATGAAGTCACCAATCAGGATGGTCAAGTAGGTCACCTGGATGTCCGACACGATCAGCTTCACAAATTCCTACGCAGAGCAAGAAACATATAAAATTGTATATTTTGGTGTCTTGTGCTTGATCGGCCCAATGACCTGACTGCATGTTTAGAAATGTGATCCCGAAGATGCTGAAAATATGACGGCGACACCACAGGGCTCGTACAGTTGCAAACAGAAATCAAATAGAAAAATCCTATTGGATAAGTTACAAAATGATACTGCTGTACTATTTTGACTATAACTATTGCAAGATCATGTAAGATGGATGATCTATTCCTTTATATATATCTTTGGTCATTCGTGGGCCAGAGCCTTCAAGCACAGACTCACATTCACCATTAGACAGCTCTACATAATTGGACTACTGACTATTCCCACTGCAGTCTCCCAGCAGGGTCCTCGGATTGCGTCGGCGGGGTGGATATCTGGAGGAGGAATGTCTGTGGTGTTGTAGAAGGAGCTGTAGTTGGCATAGTACTCATTCAAAGCCCAGATAGTGGCATTCTTAATCGACTTCTCTCTCTCCAGCTGAAGAATGGAAAGTAATGACAAGCATACAGAGTATTCACAATGGAAATATACCAGATTTGAGCACTTTTAACACTTATGTTTCTGTGTGGAAGTGAACCCAGATATGCATAAACGCAACCATCCACTCCCTCACACACACACACACCAGTACAACATCTCCCCTACCTTGGCATTGACCTCATCGAACAGGGCGAAGAGGAAGGTGTAGAGGTTTCCCAGGAAGAGGGCGAAGATGCGTCCCAGCTGCCACTTGAGGGCAATTCGAGGGTGATATTCCTCCAGCTCAGCGATGGCCTCAAACAGAGGAGGACACACCAGGCCCAGCAGAGACATCACAAACTCCACCTGAGACATATGGAGGCAAAATCCCTCATTTCATGTCACCATCTCTCCAGTTTCCACGTAGCGGGGTTATTTGTACAAGCACAGAGGATTACAGCAGGTGAAAAACAATCATAGCCAATCCCAACACAGTGAACCATTCATCTCAACCTGCCTCGTTCTTTTCAAACCAGGAGAGCTCCTCGTCGTCCATCGCTGCAAACTCCTGAGAACGTTTCACCACAAAGTAGATGAGGTATCCGCTGCCTCCGAGGCTGCACAGGATGAGAAGGTTGGCCAGAACCCTGAGGAACCGACGGAGGTGGATGTTCTCATCCTTCTGGTTCTCCTGTTCATCCACAATGGATTCCTGCAGCAGAGAAAAGCACATCAGTTAAGTGAAGTGGCAGTTGTTGGAGACTTTACATGTTTCGTGTCGTTGCTATCTTTCATTCACATTTATACCTGTCAGCGAAAGCCTCCTCAGGGGGAACATGAGTGAGCAGTCAGCAGAAAAGTGCGAGATTAAAGGGACAATCCACACTCAGATGCTCTTACACTGTTGGATGCCATCAATGTATGACTTTTAAAGTATTTTAGGGTGGTTTTTCTGTTCATTAACGTGGAGACGGGGCGTGTCCCGTATCGATCATGCCAGTGTGCAAACCTTAGCGCTTGTTGTTGTTGTTGTTGTTTTTCAACCTTTATTTATCCAGGGAAAGTCGACTCAGCACGCTCGCTCTTTTTCAGCAACACCCTCACACAGTTCGACACAGTCGCACCCGGGAGCTGCCCAGTGCAACCACAGTCTTCTCCTGTTGGCCACTGAGCAGCTCCACTGGAGCAGTTGAGGGTTCAGTGCCTGGCTCAAGGGCACCTCAACAGTAGTTATTGAGGAAGGGGGGAGCATGACTTACTCCCTTTCCCCACCCCCTATTTTCCAGTGACCTTCCTGTCACAAGCCCGCTTCTCTAACCCTCAAACTTGTCAGCTGCCATTCTCATTCTCCAAACACACAAAACGCAGACACACACACACACACACCTGCTAACCTTGAAGCTGGTGGTAATGGAGGCAAACTTGTTGTCTGCAGTCTCAGGGTTTCCTATCAGGTAGTCCCAGCTGGTGAACATCTTCCAGCTGAAGGTGAAATCTCCCTCATCCGCTCCATCCCCTCCTTCATTTGAGTTACGAGCCATCCTGAGGAGAGAAACACAGAGTAGAGAGAAAGAGAGAAAGAGAGAAAGAGAGGGGAAGAAAGCCACACGTCTGTGCATACAGTCATACCTCTGTCTGTGCACGCGTGTGTGTTTGTGTGTGTCTCGCATACGTTCTAATGACAACCATCAGGCTGTATCCAAAGATGCCGACGCCCACCAGCAGGTATGACAGAGGGAGTCTGAACTGCAGCAGCCCGATGGTTCGCTCGTCGTCGTAGTACCCATAAAACAAAAAAGAGTACTTGCAATATCCCTGTTGGTGAGGCATACAAATGAATATTACTGAATATTACAACTGAAATACTAATGCTGTTATTAATACTTTAATACTCAAGGCAATGGAAACAACACACACGTACTACTGCACAGATAGCTGCGTTGTTTACTGAATCATAAGCATGTGGATAAAAAAAATTGTTATAACACATTCCATTAGATGTTGAATATTATTATTTTGCTCTGTAGACACATACATCACATCCATTTATTACACATAGATAGTGTAAGTAGGCTATTTGTTCTATTCCCAATTTAAATATAAGTAACTAAGTAAATAAGTGAGTGAGTGTGTGAATGGGTGTAACTGAAAGGGAAACGTGAAACAGGGCACTGCTGAAATAGAGCACATGTACTCAAATTTCCCTGGATAAACAAAAGTAAAAAATATGCAAATAGGTAAGTAAATAAGCCTCGTTGAAGTGAAGACGACTCGTCAGCCACGGACCTTTTCTTCTGTTTCTGTGGTGCAAAGCAGCCTACACCTGTACACCAGTGCATCTTTCCAGTGCCCTAGAAATATCTTTGCGACTTTGTGCAGTAAACTTGCATAGGATCAAGTTTAAACACAGTACAGTATTGAACCCACAGTTTACCTGGGGGATACCATGTGTTTTCTATAGATCAATTCATATGTAACTGAAATGTTCCAATATTCTGAGAGTTTTGCCTGGAGAGCAAGATGGGCCATGGCTCCATTATTGTAGATGACACCCATTACATGTAACAATGTCAGGTCTAACGGATTATAGTAATAAATGAAGCTTAGTTCCTCACACCAAAGTCAAAGAGCACAGAGTAATCCATGGCTCTGTCCTGCTCTGGTCGGGGAACAGTTTTCCTGGGAATGGAGCCATAAGGAAGACCCATGAGAATCTAAAGATAGAGGAGAAGGAGGGTGGTGGACAAGGAGAAGGACATTATATAGAGGTATGATTACATATATGGGGAACTGATAGCATGTACAATGTCTGTCACATCAAATATCACTGGCCAACATGTACTAAGCGAAAGACTGTACCTCCGGCAGCATCACCAGTCCAAACATGAACCCAAACAGGACCAGATTCAGACCATACATCCACCTCAGAAAAATAAAGTAGGATGCCACAGACGATCCGAAGTGACCTATGATCAGCGAAGGACAAAAGGGAATGTAAGCAACACTAAAGTCATGACCCCGTCATTGTTTTTCAAATCACTAATTTCAATCAAATGTGAGTCCTAATGTCGGGGGTTGTACCAACTTTCTACTTCCTTGATCTTCCTCTCCCAGGGTATGCAGGCCGTTTTGAAGTTATCAAAGTCACGGTTAAACTTGATCATTTTCTGGAAGAAGAAGAAACAAAATTAGGTAAAAACTGTGTAATTGCCCCAGTTAATGCATCATAGTATCATTCTCAGTGATGTAATATCTTAGCGTGAAGTCACAACAACGTTGGCATGTTACCTTGGCCATCATGACTTTGTATGCATAGAGCTTCCTGCCTTTTCCTTTCCCAAGAGCTCCTTCGAACTTTTCAACAAACTCCTGGGCCTCCCTGTCCGACCAGTCCGGGGGGGGAAAAGGTGCACCATCAACCAGTGAAATTAAGTGTAAGGAACTGAAACACCGAAGCTTTGACTTACTTAACGGTGTAATAGAACAAGGAATAAAGAAGACAAGCTTGTGATCGTTTTCTGATCGATGATAAACAGCACATGGAAAGAGCATTGACCAGTCAGCCACAACGACATGCATTAAACAGTGTCAAGCTCATGAAAACGTCATGGCGTCTCACCTATCTCGTTCCCTACCCAAAACCTTTGCTTACACTGATCTGTACATAGAGAAACACACACACACACATACAATGCCAACTTCCAACCTTGGCTCTGACAAGACAACCTTACTGTTGTGTTTACTGTTCCCACTCTGAGTGAAGATGTCCAGCAGCCTGAACAACCCTAGCCTACATGCGTGTGTGTGTGTGTGTGTGTGTGTGTGTGTGTGTGTGTGTG
>OMOT01054705.1:2120-16400 GCA_900312575.1 Acanthochaenus luetkenii
CAGTCCTCTCCTCCACCCTTACCAGGCCACACCATAGGGAGCTCCAACACCACCCAGGCCTTCCCAGCCAAGCTCCACTCGTCACCGCCGGTGGTCCGCCCCAGGCCCAAGAGCGCTGAGCCCCCCCGCTCACCTCTTCTCAAACGGGTGCAGTCAGCGGAGAAGCTGGGCTCACCTCTGACCCAGTCCAGCTCTACAGGAGGACTGGGAGGTCCGCTGAGGAAGCACAGCCTGGAGGTGCAGCACTCCGACTACCGTAAAGACGCCTTCCTCTGTGAGGTGGGGCTCCAGAGCCTGCTGGAGACAGATGGGGAAAATCTGCCTCCTTACCCCCCACCCCTGCCTTCCTCCCCAGCCTCGCCATCTGCTTCGACTTCCCCAGAGACTGGTGTGCTGAAGCCTGTGAGGAGACTAGGGAGACAGGAGTCGCCACTTAGCAGAGAGGCGCTGCTGGCCGGGAGGGAGAGAGAAAGGGAGAGGGAGAAAGAGAGGGAGACTAAGACAGCAACAGTCCCGGAGAGATCTCCAAGTCGAATTGGTGCCACAGAGACCCAGTCGTCCTTAACTAGAAAACCTCTAACAAGTGAGTTGTCCTTGAGCCCCCAGGCTGGTCAAAGCTCCAGACTACAGTCCCCAAGTACAGAAGCCACTAAAAGCACAACGCCTTGCACCCCTACCAGAACAACGGGAAGTCTTGGTGGTCTGAAGGGGCCAGAGAAGAGCCCCCAGGGCCAGGCAGACTTACCTCCAAAACAAGACCACAAGGCAGCCAGGTGTGTGTTCTCTAATACTAAAGATCCCCAGGAGCAGTTTGGGGGAAGAACTGAACCAAAGCAAGAAGGAGACAACAGGAGTAGTCCCGGTAGGCCTAGCTTACCCAGCGGTGCCTTAAACAAGGGTGCTACTCCCACTCCAGATAAATGCATTGGCATTGGCACGACAGTGACAGGGGGACCTCTGAGCATGAACAAAACCTTTAAACCATCAGGTATGGGGGACACCCTGAGAAAGAGTGGAGCTGAGAGCAATGACTTGAGGACTTCAGACCTGGGCTCCAGAAGCCCTAAACTCCCAGCTAGGGTTCTCGCTCCTGTTGCCCCACCCCATGGCCAGCCCCTCTCCCTGGGCAAGGTGAGGCAGGGACTTGGGCCTGTCAACTGCTACCGAGGCACCCTGGACTGGGACGACAAATGTCGGCTGGAGGTGGTGGAGGAGCACTCACCTTCCCCCTCTCCCTCCCCTACCTCTGTCGCCCCTTCCCTCTGTGGACCCTCCCTCTGTAAGTCCCGCCCAGTCTCCCCCGGCGACAAGACAAGCTTTGTCAGCCAGCTGACCACTGTGGCCAAAAACGTCCTGGGGCCAATCAAGCTCGGCTCCCAGGAGGGGGCCAAGAGCAAAGACCAGCAGCGTAAGGCAGTGGAGGAGAGGCAGGGAGGCGCAGCAGGAAAGTCTGAGACTTCTGCTGGGGGCCGAGTGGTTGTTGGGGCTGCAGTGGTGACCCAAAGTCCTGCTAGCTTACAGCTAGAGAAGGCTGCAACAGGTAGCAGCCCCAACAAAATGTGATCCTATGGGGGTCCCTAAAGGGGACTTTAGGAAATTAGATGCCTTTTTTTGGAAGAACAATGCAACAAAAGTCAAGCACTTAAAAACAATGTACATTCCAATTTTAGAGCATATCAAATATGGTATTTATTGATTCAAATTATTGACTGACTCAAGTCAAGAGTGAAAAAAAAGATACTGTTAAGGTGCATTTATTGTTGATTTTCTATTATAAAATGTCTATTTAATAAGAGGACTCTTCATGTAATGTAGAACTCTAAATCAAATGTTTATGTGTGTGGTTCTGTGTGAATGCATGTCATATGGTATGTACTATATATGTATAATGGGTACAAAAAGGTGGAAAAAGTGCTTTACTGATCAAAACATGCTGAATACTGTGAATACCAAATCCAGTCACTCTGTTTTGTATCTCAACCAGCCCTTTCTTATATTCCAGTTTGTGAAACAAGCCAATGAAAAAGAAGATAAACTGAGGCACAATCAAATCATAACGTTCACATAAAACAACACAGACGACAAGATGATTAAGCCGAGTTGATTTGCATAGTCAGACAAAGCCAGACCAGGCCTTCTGTCAGTAGATGTCACATCAAGCTATTTATTTATGGTGGTTCTTGAAGGTTGTGTCCCGTTGCAGGGGGAAGCAGGGTTGACAGCTCAGGCTAAGCCCTTATCTCTGCTTCACAGGAGGGCCACCACAGCCCCTGTGCCTCTGACACACACACATTGCCACAGGAGGTAGCAGTCAGCAGCTGATTTTCATGCATTTCAATCCACACCCCTGTGGTCTGTGAATTGGAATGTGTGTGTGTGGCTGTAAATGAGTGACTGAGAGAGTGAGTGAACAAGTGTGTGAGCTGGTGAGCATGTATGTGTGTTTTCATGGCATAATTGCACTCGGTTGACTCAACAAGGTCCATGACAGAAACTAGACTGGAAACGAATGGACAGCGTTTAGTGTCCACTAACATCTACTTGATTATCAAATCACACTGGCACAGTAAAGATTACTACAGTGGATATCAGCAAAGACTGGAGAAAAATATGTAATAAGCACATACAGTATATCGTAAACACATGTATTGATTTGAGCCAAAAAAAGGAAAAGCAGGCAGTCGTGGATGTAGCATCATTTGTTTGCAAAAGGGCTGAATAGCTAAGAGATAGGGTCTTCGGATATGGGCATTCTAGTATATCACAATAAGCCTGTTGTCGTGACAACAAGGTTATCTGTAATCAAAGTGACTGTGTTGTTACTAGGTACTACAAGTTAGGTCGTGGATATTGATAATCGATAGAATGCTCTCGTTTCGCTGTGTAAGGTAGTGATAAAGGTGAAATACACTCAGCGAGAGTGCTGAGAAGAAGGGGAAATGCTTACAGAACAAAAATATTTTCTGTCCCTCTCCCACTGGTGTTTCTCATCCATCCCCTCTCAGTACATTCTCAGTGACTCCCCTATATATATAATCTTATGCAAAACATTTACAGCTGTGTGTGAGGACTGCTGTCACTATATTGGGACTCTGGTAGAATCATGCAGTACATTTATCATCCAGTGGTGTTTGTATTCGGCGTGGTACTATACTGCCCTCAAGTGGTTTGTAATGGCCACTGTTGAACATGATTCCATGTAACGCTCTATATCAATCAGTTAGAATTGTAATATGAAGCCAGGATCACTGATATATTGCAGAATGGAAGTTATTAGTGATAGGGTTATTGAATTTGCATTTATGTTTTCAAGGTATTTGCAGTAATTAATCAAATGAACACTTGAGAATGAATCATTTTCTGTTGTCTTCTTCACATGACTGTTAATTCTATGTTCTGGAGTAGGAAGTAACATTTTAAAATAGATTTTCTTCAATACCTTACTGATAAGAACACCTCACCATGAGTTATCTTATGTCTTGATGTAATAAAAATGAGTCGTCAGCTCAGATCAGTTGAAAAATAGCTGTACATGTAATCTTATAATGCTATTACGCCCGCTTTCAGGCCTTTTCCCAATCAATTTAGTCTATACTAGTGATACATGTTTATGGATCGTTTTGACAGAGAGAGTAGTATGAAATGCACTTTATTTGAAAAACATATTTGTTTCGTCTGTATGCTGTCAATTTTGGGGGAAATAAACTATAATGTATACAAATATACATTCATGGATTCTATAAATGAACACAAAAGTCCAAGTATAATAACATTCCAAATTTCTCTGGTCACTGAACATGTATTTATTTGTATCATGGGGCATTTTTGTTTGTGATAGATGTAATTCAAATGCGGACACCTTAAGTGCAGTATGTGTAATAAAATTCAGAGATTTGTTCCAAACGTTGCCTCCTTTTCTTGTGGCTGTAACCTGCAACTTGCTGAGGTCTTCCGGATACACGTTTATCCCAGTAAATACAACCCTGCACATGCAATCAGCAAACTGACGGACGGACTGATTAATTGATTGATTTTACAGTTTCGGCTGAACTATCTTCAGTCTATGCCCACACATATAATAATTTCACGTCTCATTCGTAAAAATACAATTTACCCAATCTGTCTTGTTATTCCAACTGTCCGTTTTTTACAAATGGTAGCCGCGTTTTTACATAACTAAAACCTTTTTACAAAGTCTATATTATTTGTACGTCGGCGATTACATAACCATCAGCGTAAATGTGAGCCAATGACAAACCGCGCACGTCTAGTTCTAACCAATCGCGCTCTGTCAGGGGAGGACAACAGGAAGTAGATGCCCTCTGTTGTCAAACGGTGATCATGAAACCTCTGGTATGGAAAACCAAACACGCTTAATAGATTATCTCTGCAGTTGCAGTGTATGCAAATGAGCGTATCTGCTGGAGGGAGAGAGTCTTGCCATATTGACGTCGGCTGTGCTGGGTCGAAAAGCCTTTATCTGTGGCCAGTCCGGCATGAACCTTCGCTAGCTGACGCCGGCTAGCTCTTACTTCACGTTACACGCTAACGAGCCAGGAAAGATACACTTGACCGTGTTCGTCGGAGAAGAGGGGAGAACCCGCAACAATGACTCAACCCGCCAACAGGTAACGATGGCGACAGCCACAAGCCATAGCGAACCTTGTATTGCCAGTAGCCAAAGCACAAGGGGGGTGCTGGGGGTGTGAGCGTCGTGGAGTCCCCGTGACGGTCGCCTGGCTTTGTAGCTTTGTAGCGTTTTAGCTAACTGCTGGAGTGACGGACAACCGTGACAAACCAAGGTAGGAGACGGACCTGAGCACTGAAGCTACAGGGCCCCGAATGTAGTAACGTTGACTCGCGCAGGTCGCTCTGTCGTCGGCCAATTGCTGATTAGGTTTAACGTTACATTTGACGAAAGGAGCGATGACTTGTATTATCTCACATGAGCGATTCTTCAAACGTCGTCCCGGGTCTTCTGAAATCATACTGCATTTCTACGTGTCATGGGGGCCTACGGAAGGAAGTAAGTGACCCATGTTGGGGTCCTGACATCGTTTAAGGAAACGGCACTTAGACCAGTGTCATGGGAACTGTTTTGCCGATTTAGTACGACTGAAAGTGAGGTAATAGTTCCAGTAGGTATTTGACAGCTTCGTGTTATTGCTACCCCGTCATCCATCAACTGACACGGGCTAAATCAGTTAAAAAGCGGAGAGTCTGGTTGTCACATGACGCCATTTTCGCATTAAGTTTCCCGTCAATGGGAATAGAGACTATACTGTTACTCGTCAGTTTCAGGGCAGGGTTGAGTCACTTGTACTTTCCATCGTGGTTACTCCTGTTTCATGCGTTGTGCGATTCAACCTCTTGTAGTTCGCACGATGACTTCGCTTTAAACTTAAAATGACAATGATTTTCTACCTTTTCCAGGAAGTTAGGACTTGCTTTTTGCTTACAAACGATCTCTAGTGACATTTCCCTCTACCGTATAATGCAAACCGTGTGATTTGAGGGTTTTGTGTAGCATGCACACAAGACTTGTTTGTTTTATTTGTTTAGTTTCCCCCTCTGATGTGCCCTTGCATACAGCCAAGGAACCTGCATCTCTAGCAGTTAATCTGTAACCTCAGCATTGAACGTAGTCAATGAAGAACAAACCCTCTCAGTAAAAAGTGACTAGAATAGTGCAGTCATGAACAGAGTTGTTAACCATAATTGAATCAACATCACCGGGTGCCACTCAAACGTCTTAAACTCCAACCCAACACCGTCTTAACACTGAGCCTGCTGGAGAACCCCATCTGACTGTAGCCTGTCAACCATCAGTAGCTAGCCTGATTCTCATCTCACTCTCTCCCCCCTCCTCTCCTCTTCCCCTCAGGTCTGTCTTGCAATGAGGCGAGCCAGAGCAAAGCTCTAAGAGCGCTGAGCCATGAACTCTGTTTCCCCCAGCGCGGCGCAGTATGTGGGGGGAGTGGTGCAGGACGAGCTGGTGGAGACCCGGAGGCAGCAGCCCCAGGAGAGACTGGGCAGCTTTGGTCACAGGCAGGCCCAGAGTCCAGATCCCAGCAGAGAGGCAACCGGAGAGCCGGACGAAGTGGACAAACTCAAGGCCAAACTGATGTCGGCGTGGAACAACGTCAAATATGGTTCGTCGTTGTTCTTGAGGGAAGCGTATGGGTGCCTCTTGTGTTCATTTATGAGCACGAGTGTTCTTTTATTTATGTACATGTGTGCCCATGTGTAGGACTGCATTTGTGCACGTTTTGTGTGACAAATCTTTTGTCTTTGGTAGACTTTATTTTATTGTATTTTTTTAAACAGCAGTAGCCTAAGTCAACTTCCCCTCTTGGCTACTTTGGGAATTCCCTCACCAACTTCCCTTTTCCCTGCTCCTCTCTCTCTTCTTCAGGCTGGTCTGTTAAGTCTAAAACCACCTTTAACAAGACATCGCCACTCACTGTCCTGGGACACACTTATCTGCTCAACAGCGAGGGTAAGCACTGAACATACCAACGTGTCACAATTTTATGTTTGGGTTATCAATATTGTCTGTCAATAGTTTCTGTATATCTGCTCTGGAAAGGGAAATGTATGATTGCAGGTTGGCAGAGGAGTAAACCCAGGGTGTTTTCCTTTGACAGGTTGCTGGGTTGACTTCAGAAAATACAAAGTAATAGGAGACAAAATAAGATGAAGCGTTTTCCCCCCCTCGCTTCTATTTCACAGAATAGTCCTGTGAGCTGGTCTTTTTCATGTCAAATCCTTGATTGTGTGATTGAACTTCCGTATTGCAGGGTTCCCACAGGCCTTGAAAATCCCTGAAAGTTTGTGGATTTGAGAGAAAAAGTCAAATATTTGGAAATGAATGGATGGCCTTGAAAGCACCCAAGTTCATGCATATGCCTCACCTCTCTGGACCTCTCAGACCCCGGACCTGCTATAGATCAACAATTCACATCCTGAGGAAAACCCTCGGGAGGTGGTTTAAGACGCATTGTGGCCTTTAGTAAAATGTAAATGTAAATGTTTCTCCAAGCCACAAACATAATCTCTGTACTCCTTCCAAAATGTTACGTATAGTTCAAAACTAGGCCTCATTCAAGTGAAATTTGCATATTGCTAGCGAAAGTGCAGGTGGAGGGCAATCGGATTTCTATCCAGCTGTAACCCTTTGATAACAAATGTAATGTGGATAAATCACCTCTGGATAGAAGTTACATGAAATACCATTGGGTATCTCTGTCTCCCTCTACCCCTCTACCCCACTCCCTCTCAGACGAGGTGGAGCGTTTCCGTTTGGCCTTTGTGTCCAGGCTATGGCTGACCTACAGGAGGGAGTTCCCTCTGCTGGAGGGATCCAGCTGGACCACAGACTGTGGCTGGGGCTGTATGCTGCGCAGCGGGCAGATGCTGCTAGCACAGGGGCTCCTGGTCCATTTTATGCCCCGAGGTTTGTCTCTTTCTAATCACACACATTCTCACTCTCTCACAGGAAATGTGTGACGATCTACATAAAAGGAGCACTATGTGAAAGGCATTCAGTTAATTTGATCAGGTCTGGTTGAGTTTTGTTTTTGTCCAATCAATGAAACACACCCGACTGTCCCTCAATAGTGTGAGCGTCACCCATCTTGCACGCCAAGGTACCCAAAGCAAACACTTATTTAAAACACACATTGAATTGAAATGATTGAAATGTAGTAATTGACTCAAGACAGATACATGCCACCTGACCTTTTTTCTTCTGTCTTATCTGACTTCTGATCCACATTTCCCTCTGTCTCTCCCTTGGTCCATTTGCTTTGTGTGTGTTTTTTAAGTCACCCATTGTTTCCATCTGTTTAGTTGATTCTGCTGTTTCTCACTCTCCTTTTGTCTAATTATTTTGTGTTCTTTTATGAACTGGTTTTCCACATCTTACTCATTCTGTCCGCCCCCATTTGTTTTCGCTACCTAGATTGTGTTGCTTCTCTCCTCTCTACTCCATCTGTCTCGCTCAATCAATTCTGTTGATGGTGTTCAGTAGGGAATTCAGAAGACTTCCACTGTCTGTTTAAAACTAAAGATCGATTACAACAATTGTTGTATTTCTTGTATGTATTTTTTTCTTCTTCTTGAGTTAAGTTTGGCTGTACTCGATGGCTGAGACCAAGCCTTTTTATGTTCTCTAGACTGGGCTTGGCCAGATGCCCAGCAGCTAGCCGATGTGGACTTTGAGGTGTTCAGACCGCGCTCCCCAGCCCGCACTGGAGGTGTCCCCTTCCCACCCTTTGGCTCTCCACGGGGACCCAGCACCCCCCAGAAGTCCCTGACAGGCGAACAGTCACCCAAATGTACTCAAAAAAAGAGGCCTGAGTCTGAGAGGGACAGGCAGGCAGAGCCCATCCACCATAGGCTGGTCACCTGGTTCGGGGACCAGCCTCCAGCACCTTTTGGTGTTCACCAGCTGGTGGAGCTCGGCAAGAGTTCAGGGAAGAAGGCTGGGGACTGGTACGGCCCCTCTGTCGTGGCACACATACTACGGTAAGGGCTCCATGTCTGAAGAGCCATTGTTTTCACAATGCTTTACTAGTTTCTGAAATAATTAATGTAGTTAGACGAGGTTAAGCATTGATGGGAGTTCTAAATGCATATTGGCAGTCCTACCCCCTCTTTTATTTTTTATTTTTTAGGAAAGCAGTTGCCAAAACCTCTGAGGTCCACAACCTGGCTGTGTATGTGGCTCAGGATTGTACAGGTGAGTTAAACAGGCTAGCCTTGTGCATCTGTTAGCAATGTCTTTAAAACAATTATATTTTCTCTGTTTGTTTTGCTCAAACACGTTTTTCTTTTGGAATGGTATCACCTGAAGACATTTTGTGTGTGTGTTCTGTGTGTTTGTCTGTGCCTGTGTGCGCTCCAGTGTACAAAGAGGATGTGGTGCATCTATGTGATCTGTCACAAAGCCAGAGTCCCCCCGAGCCCTCCAGCCAAGCCTGGAAGTCGGTCATTATACTGGTGCCTGTTCGGCTGGGAGGGGAGGCCCTCAACCCCTCTTACATCGAATGTGTCAAGGTCTGTTTTGTCTCACACCACCCGTCCAACCACTGCTTCCTATATGCTATGTTTTCTAGACCAGTGGTTCCTAAAGAGTAGGTTGGAGCCCAAAGAGGCAGGGGCCTGTTTCTGTTTGATATCCACATTATAAGGGAGGCAATATGTTCATGAACTCATCCCAGGGTGAGCGACTAAAATTTTGAAAAGGATCAAGAACCAATCTCGTCATACACACACACACAAAGGCATCCATACCATGAATTCAGTTTTTGTTAATCATGCTCTTACAGTCGTGATATATGGTATCCTAAGTCAAGCTCTCTCTAATTCTCGCTAGTTCCACCTCTTAATAAGAACATGTGTGTTCATTTCCAGAACATCCTGAAGTTGGAATGTTGTATTGGAATCATTGGAGGCAAACCCAAGCATTCACTGTACTTCATTGGCTTCCAAGGTGAGAACCAGCCTCTACTTGCTCTTTGTAGCCTGAGAGGAAGGACAGGATCCTCATTGAGAGGCAGAGCTTGATTTATTTGGGTTACTCCATGCAACAGACTGCACAAGTAACAGGAGACGCCTGAAAGCTAAATCAGTTATGGATTGGCAAGCATTAAGAGTTTGCTGTATCTGCCTCAAAACCGCCCCAGAGAAGAAGTGAGCTTGTGTTATAATGGCGTCGTATACCTTCACCGGACGTGTTGTACTCCCAACTCTGCCTCACTGATGATCTTGTTACTCCTTTTCCACTGGTAAACTAAAAAACATTACCTGCCAAAAATAACTTCTACTGGCCAAATAAATTGATATACATTTTTCATGGTTATATTGCCCTACCCCTTTTCAGTGCTATTTTTGTCTTTTAGAGTCGGGTATTGTGTGAGTAAATTGAGAGTTTAAAACTTGCTCTCTCACTAGGATGTGTTTTGCCTTAGTGTTCATTTTGTTCTTTGTAGTGGCCTCACAGCTGCTATGTGTCGCCACGTGGGACCAATGTGGTGACGTTTCAACTAACGTCAGGCTAGTTAACCATCCAGACAGTGGAGAAAGAAGTTTGAGAGTGTGCACGGTGGTCAGAAGGGACAAACTGAGAACAGGCAAAGACCAAAGACTGTATATAACTGAGACATTAAAATGTGTCTTCTCAAAACGTTTTTATTATTCTACTTGACCCTCTCCCCCTCGCTCTCTCTCTTCCTGTCCCTCAGATGAGCAGCTGCTGTATCTTGACCCTCACTACTGTCAGCCTGTGGTGGACGTCACACAAGTCAACTTCTCACTGGAGGTTGGTCATACTCTCTCTGTCTCTACGTATGTGTCTGTCTCTATATCTCTCTCACTCCAGTCTGTCTGGCTTTTATCTCTCTTTCTCTCTGATCATATACTGTAGGACTTTGACACATAACATTGAGGCTCAGACAGACCATTAAAGATAACGTGTCCAGTTATTGAATTGATAACACTTTTCTGCTTTGACCTTTTATTGTATGATCTCTGTCTCCCTCCACCGCTCTCCAGTCATTCCACTGTAGCTCTCCCAGAAAGATGCCCTTCAGCCGTATGGATCCCAGCTGTACTATTGGCTTTTATGCCAAGAACAAGAAGGACTTTGAGTCTCTGTGTTCTGCTGTCAGTGTGGTGAGTTTCTGTCCCCTCTTCCCGCTATCTGATAGACAATATGTCTATAATATATATTTAATTCACTTGTCGATCTTAAATCCATATTCTATATATTGTTTTGATACTCTTGCCCTTAGTTGTGATCCTTTTATCTATTAATAGTCTTTTAAAATTATTTTCTATTTTATTTTTATTCTACTACGTAGTTGCTTGCCATGTCCTAAGAATTTCACTGCTCAGAATGACCTGTGTTATACTGTGCTGAAGTGTGGGATATAGGGCCAGTTTCATAGACATGGCTTAAACTCTTGTTTTTCAATGGAGATCCCAATTTACATCTAGAACTAGGCTTAAGCTATGTCTGAAACCAGCCAACAGCGTTCAGGGGCCTTATTCATCAAGCATGCGTACGCACAGATCTGTGCGTACTCCAGTCGTACGATCACTTCTACGCAAAGTATGGAATTTATCAATTTGTACTTGTACTTCAGAATGTACTTAAATTTACGCACAGGTCTGACTGTGCGTACGCACAGCATCCAGTGGTAAAACAGGGAAACTACAAATGGAAAGCATTAGCGAGTGAATGTGACCACATGAATCAAACAATTTAGACATCTACGATGTTTTAATTAAGTAATTAACTTAGAAACAGCCATGTAGAGCTGGCTAATTGGTATGAACATCTATAAAAGACAGATCTGTGACAGGTGTTTCTAAATGAAGATGTGTCACACTGTGCGTCTTCAGAGACGCTGATCTATCTGCTGAAAGCACAGAGCGGCTTGTAAGTAGATATCGCTCGCCAAAACATAGTTTGCTTGAGTTATGACCTGATTTGGTTCCGATGTTGGAGCGATTAACTAACCACACTAAATCCTGCGCTCATCCACGTCCCGTCCACCTGGAGGGTTTTGGGCCACCGGCACGTTCCAGCGTGAGATTGGAGATAGATCTGCTTTTCCCAGCCCTCAGTGAGCAGGATTATGCAGCAGTGTTAGATGCCATAATTCATCTGAGCCTGAACTACATCCAGTTCCATTACACTATTCTACAACAAGCTGAGATCCAGCGGGAATTTCATTTCATTACGTTACATTACAGCATTTAGCAGACTCTTTTATCCAAAGCGACTTACACACATATATATATGTGGTATATATATATACCATAGACATACTACATCATATACTAATGACATCATACCATACTACACACAAACTCATGTCTTTGGACTGTGGGAGGAAATCCACAGCATCGCTGGATGTCACAATGTAACCGGTGCAATAGACTGAACCACTTAGCAATAAAAACACGCCACACAACGACTTTTTATGTCGACAGAAAGGGGCTTCATTCAGTTAATATCAGTGATGTAGTATTAAATAAAAAGGACCAGCAGCCTGAACAAAACTCAATCAGGTCCACCTTTATTTCTGTTAGTTTATTTTCTTCTCTCTGTCATAATTCCAGTGAGAGAAAAAAGCCGTAGTCACGTGGCATTTAAAGGGATGTTTTGGTTAATCGGGGCGTTTCAGGATGTAAATGACCCAAATGTGCATGAGCGTGCTGGTTTACACCGTGTGGGATTTAGCAACGTTGATTACTTACTGTTGTGCGTACGACCTGTCTACGGCAGTTTGATAAATACGGATTATTTTGTACTTAGACAGGTTCTACATTTTGTTCGTAGGACAATATTAAGAACGTTGTCTATGCACGGTTGATGAATGAGGGCCCAGGAGTTTAGAATTTTGACCTTGATTTTGTTTTCCTCCCAGGCACTTTCGTCATCTGAGGAGAGGTACCCCATCTTTACCTTTGTAGAGGGCCAGGGTCATGACTATGGACTAGAGGGCCACAGCAGCAACCACAGTGGGCCTGTAACCCACATCCTGCCCCGGGGCAAGCTGAGCAGGAGTAACAATATAGGCAGCACCGATGAGTTTGTCTTCCTGTAAGAGACCCTGCACTGGGGAGGATGCACTCCCAGCTCTGGCCCACAGGGGGGCAGAAGAGGGCGCCTCGAAGGATTTTATTCTCTTGTTGGTGCAGCTGCAAGGTGGACTGACGCTTTTGTGCTTCATTGCCCTCAATGGTCCATGGCAATACAAGTGTCTGTGGCTTTTGTCACCCTCGCTGCATATCACCACCTCTGTGTGGACCAACATGGGTATTATAAGCTAACAGGCATTACTGGGTACTGCTGGAGCGTTACTCTCCAACATCATTTCAAAATGGAATATGGTTTCAGATGTTTACTTGAGGTGTGCTTGATTTACTTAACCAGATGAGGTAAATCGAGCGCTGCTTATGCTTTTTCTATTCTGTATTCTGAATAGATGCTGAAGCTGATGTGCGGTGTACACAGTGTTTAATGAGCTCGCTAGTCAGGGGGCATGTGGGTCATAATGGGAGACGTCCCTAATGTTGTTCTTGATGGGAAAGACTTTTAGACTGCTGTACACATTTTTTTTTTTATTCTCTGAATTAATTTATCCGTTTTATTGGTGTGTGTGTGGGTTTATTTGTTCAGTCTTGAATAAGTGTACTGCTGTCTTTAGGAGTTGGTCATGCTTCTCCCCATAGAGGTTTCAAATTCTTCCAATGGCGTCTTGACTACCTGTAAATTAATTCTAACATTGCAGTCGGCCCTTCAACCACAGCTTTAGCTGCAGATGTGGTGGCACCATATGTGTATCTCTGCCTGCTGACCTGTTGAATGGCGTTTTGACCTGGATTTCTTGTCTTCAAGCTTCTATCGGTCCGTCGTCATGTTTCGTTTGTCCTTTTTTACATGAAGGCTACCATTTCCAGTTGCACTACTACTGTTGCTGCTACTTGGTTTGTTGTCCTAATTAAACTTCAAACACTGGAATCACATTTCAGGTTTGTGTCTCATACTTCAGTGACTCACACATTTCATTCTCCAGTTTTCTGTAAACTCACCTATAAATAAATATATGTTTTGCATTTTTGTAGTAGGTAGATCATTTTGACTTGGTCATTTTATAAGTAGCTCGCATGCTGAAAAAGTGTGAGCACCCCTGGTACAGACCGTGTACAGTGTGTAGGATGGGGGTCTAGGTCGAATAACCCAGAGCCCTGCTGCCGCTGCGTGCGCATGCGCATTGCCGGGCACCCGTGACTAGACATTCGGTCATCGGAGCGGTGGAGGGGGGCGCTCGAGCCACGTCGGGGAACAAATCAACGCGTCGCGGCAGATCACGCAGAGGGTGAGTATACTTGATTGCGACGCCCGCCGCGCCTTTAGCGTCCAGCCCAAACACCAGACCAGGAGACGTTCACGAAGGACTGCCATGTCCTGGTGATGCGGGTAGGTCAGTCGCACAAACACAGTCCGCCATTCCCCCGTTTTATATTTAACGAGACACCCTTTTCATTGTCTGAGGAAGGAACGTCTCTGTGGCACAGGCTCAGGTAACGCACATCACGTACGTCCCTGTCTCCGGTCCAGGTTCCGACGTAGACCCTGCGGCTGGATTAGCCTTTGCGCGCAGCAGGGGGATGAAGCGCCTACATCTGATAGGCAAAAACACCCACTTCATCCTCCAGACAGGCGTAGTTGAAGGCAGACGGCTTGATCGTGACCATTATGGT
>OMOT01054741.1:0-10533 GCA_900312575.1 Acanthochaenus luetkenii
CCCCATAGCAGTTGAAGCAAAAATCCTGATGTCTGATTTTCCAGATCACCAGAGGGCTGTCAAGTGTTGAGGTTCAGGCTGATCTGGACCCAACTGCTTCACAATAAGCTTGTCAGACAAACTTCTCAGTTCAAATGGTTTTCAAACACAGAATCATCAGTTATGAGCAGGTTGTTCCTCTAGCCACTAAAGCTAGCTGACTTTACTCTCCCGACTTCCTGCTCACTAACATCTTCTATGCAAGCAGCCGCAATGGCGACAATCTACCCAATCGGGCGTATGTCAATACGCCCTGGATAGCCGCTTTATTCAGCGCGAGCTGTCCTCAACAAATCCCGTGTGGGCCAGTTCGGCTCCATTCAACTTTCACTGCTCCCGTCAGGCGTAAAAAACTACGCCCTTCGGCACTCAGACAAAGGCTGCAAGCAGTGTCATCCCACTTTTCTATTAGAATATATCATTTATGTGAATATAACAATTTAATTTCGTACACTTACAGACCACAATTATACAAATTATTGATCTATTGGAATAGTATTTTTCCACTTGGGCCGGCAGGTGGGGCGGCGCCCTAGCGCCCCTAATGGACGACACGCCACTGGTTACGCCAGATGTGAAGGAAAACATGATGTAGGCCTTTATTGTGGATGAAGTGTATTATAACCTTAACTAATGAGCTTAGACTAGCTAAACCAGTGTGATCCTTTAAATCGCTTCTCAAAACCCATTTGTACAAAAAGGCCTTTTTCATAATTTGTCTAATACACAATTTTATTATTTTATTAGTTGTTGTTTTTGTTTGTAAGCACTTCCAGTTTGTACGTTTGGCACCACCAAAAGCTTCAATGTCAGCAGTGACAGCGGATGATACTGATGTTTGACTGTTTTCTTGAATTCAAATGATGATGTTCATATTAAAAAGAGGAAATGTTTTACCAGTGAACTATCGCTTTAACAAACTCTTTTTGTGTCCCTGTTTCATTCTGTCTTTCTATATCCCTTTCTCAGTCAAGCCAACCGACACCAACTTAAGCTAGTTTACCCAGGACACCACGTCTATATATCCCAGTCCATTCTGGTACAGTCGGGCTCAACTGATTTCTCTTCATTTCTCAAGTAAGCCTGACCTGCCCAGTCCAGCTCCTTCTCAGCTGACCTATCTGAACCACAACTCAGTTCAAACACGCCCAGCCTGACTGATTGAACTGTCTCCAGTCATACCCAGTCCACTCCAGTCTAACCAGTCCGGTGTTTCCATGGAGCGGGTTCAGCACATGACCAAGTCAGCGATCCGCCGAGCATCTCAGATTGAGGTGAATCCACAAACCAAACGAAACCTGCAGGAGTTGTTCGTCAACTTCACCCTCATCCTCATCTGTCTGCTTCTCATCTACATCATTGTACTGCTGAGCGGCTGAAAACATCAGAGCCATAGATAGAGTTTGGCAAGGTTGTACCATGGACTAGGGTTAGACAGATATGGGCTTTTGAAGGTCAATACTGATATGTTTGGATTGAAGCTGCAGATAGCTGATATTGTCATGTCAAAAAATAATAATAGATAAATAAAATAAAATAAAATAAAATCCCCCAAATTACAAATATTCAATGTTTCCCTCAGTATTGTATTCTGTGTGAAAACGTCTCTGAAACAGCATTTAGACCATGGGACACTAAAACTCTATGGAAACCCCCAAAACATTATTATAATAAACATATTGATGCATACTTGTTTGAAATTCCATCAAAATGTCTCATTAGCATCAATTCAGGTTAAGGGCTTCCCATAGATGACCAGTGTAGTATTGATCAATTCTACAATAAATATGTAATCAATCAAACTGCATCATATCAATCATATCAGAGGTGGACCACACTGACTGGACGTGATCCCATTTTTAATAAAGCCCTCATATTGGCCCCATATATTGGTCTAGTCCTACTCAGCAACAGCCACGAAGGAGGATTGTGGAGCTAACACAGTTGCTAGTGAAAACTGTAATGGCCAAACTCTTTTATTCAATGGCAGTGGTTAAAAAGGCTGAAGTTGCTGTTGAGAGCTGACCAGGAATCAGCCTTCCTCTTTCCTAACCATAACCATAAGTAAGGGAATGATCAATACTGACCCAAATTAAGCTGTTAAAATGGCAACTTTACTGTTATACTGTATGTATGTATCTGCCTGCTGCATATTCAGATTAATACCCTGCTTATGTTACTTGTGCAAAGATAATTCAGGCGTCAATATATCATGGTCAAATTAACTGCGATATGTTGGTTTAATTAAACAAATGAGACCATGGTAGAGATGATTGGTAGCCTCTATCTTACACCAGTGGTATTGTAAGTGCTAGTGTTTCACAGCATTAAGACCACATTTCCCATAAACCCTGTTGCTTGTGCCCTGAAGAGGATAAACATTTTGGAAGTGATTTTTCCATTGGCCTTTCACCTTCCACCATTTGCCATTGCCAGAAACTATGAAAGCTTTAGCTCCATTCGCCACCCCTCTTCCTGTTTTGTGCTGCAATCCAGAAGATGTCCCTCCAGATCCAACTTGGTGTCACTGTAAAATGCAGAGTAGAGGCCGATAGAGGCTGACAGTCTTCTCAGTGATAATCTAATTTGATGACAGTAATTACACTAATGTCTCTAAAGTAATGTGGTAATGATTTATTGATGTTAAAATGTTACACATAACACCTTTAAATGTACCTCCCTTTTTATAAACTATGAATGTACAGTAAATATTGAAGGAAACAACTCTACCAACTCTTCTTTCTGAACTGGCAAGTTAAATTCAGAATCCAGGAGGCCCGTTATAAGGTCTATATGGCATCATTACAGACAAGTTTATTGATTTGCACTGATCCCTTTCTAAGTCAATTTAATCAAATTAATGTCAAGCCAGTAGGTGGCATTGTCCTGGTCATGTGACAATGGTCCTGTCAGGCCAATCAGTTTAATTAAACAGATTCTGTAGTGTGCTATTAGAGCAAGATCTTCCTGTGTAATATATATAGGGTTAGGGTTATAAGTAATATCATATTTAGAATA
This sequence comes from Acanthochaenus luetkenii, assembly GCA_900312575.1. Lineage (NCBI taxonomy): Eukaryota > Metazoa > Chordata > Actinopteri > Beryciformes > Stephanoberycidae > Acanthochaenus > Acanthochaenus luetkenii. The sequence continues at coordinate 3,058 of OMOT01054741.1, forward strand.
TTCGAAATAATCTAAATTATTGTAAGTAATATATAAAGTATATTAAGTATTCACTGCACATTCAATGTTTAGACAGCTTAACAATTTTTGTCTGACTACTATCATGCAAAGTGTTGAGTATTTTTTCTTTGCTTTGGGCTTCTGAATGCGTTCCAGTCATCCATGTTTGTCTGCTTGTGGTTGTTGTTTAAACCCCAACACGTCTACTATACGGCTGACATATTACAGTCTATAATTTGTGAATTTGTGAAGGAAAGCTCACTTTGCATGTTGTGATTTCACTTCACCCTTCCAATTATTTTTACTTCAGCCTGTTATTTCTCTAAGGTAGTGCTCTTTCACTGCATTTACCACAACTAAAAACATAAATCATTGTAGTGCTTAAATTGCACATTGAACTATGTGATAAAAAAATTGTTTTGAGAAAATTTAGCTATTTATTTGTTCTCTTCGTATATGTTTGGACAGTTATAGATTTGTGGACTTAGAAAAACACAAAAATTAAAAAAATTAATTGCATGACAACAAAATGAAAGTGGTTGCTCTTGATGCAGGTATTGTAGAATAATTCCATACATTACATCCATCTTTGACATTTTGGGGGACAATAATGGATTTGGACACAAAAAATACATGTTATTGACCCTAACTTTAAAGGTTAATATGTTGTGTTTTTTCAGTTAGGGCCAATGGTCTAGCTTCTGCATAGTTTGAGATATCAGCGCTTGTTTTCCTCCATTCAGAAGACGACAACAACTTCCACAGAGCTAGATAATCCATCACAGTAAACATGAAGCCTTCATTTGGTTTGGTAAAACTTTTCTTATTTCATTGTGCTGGGTGTTTTCATATTACATTACGCTCTGCTTCCTGAAAATCCCCTGACAAATATTGAAGTGTTCCATGCTACTTATTGAAGTGTTCCATGCTACTTGTTCCTATTGAAGTGTTTAGCTGATGAAAGACTGCGTTGTATAGTTGGTCTGACTAATGTTGACGAAAAATGTACTATTGTAAGTCGCTTTGGACAAAAGCGTCTGCTAAATGATGTAATGTAATGTAATGACAGCCACAGGAAGAAATCCAGAGAGGAAATAATCCCTCAAAAACACTTTACAAACTTTATTGACACATCCATGTCTTTTTATTTAGGCTGTCTTTGTTAGCTAGGACAGCAGTTAATTTCAAGTTTGTTTGACACCGTAATTTTTGTATTTAAAAAATGATGAAAAACAAAAACATGTCTACAAATATAATTACATACAAATTGCAAAATGATTGGGGGAAATGTAAACTAGATGGTAGTGAATGAGCTTTAACTCTAAATTACACCGGTATTCTCCTTTGAAGATCACAGCATGAAGACTTGGCACATAGCCTTTGTGATACAAAATACCAGACATTTTTATATTAAATTAGGAACACTTGATAGTTTAATCTAACTTTGCAAGTGACCTGTTCAATTCTGATTCAGTGTCAGTGTCTGGAGAGATAAATTAAGCACACTTTGAACAGATCAATATTTGAAACTACTAGAGCCATACACAGAGAGTTTGGCCAGTCTGTACTACAACTGCCATATGGGTTTTTGAAGGCTGATACAGATTTAAGCTGCTGATAGCCAGTATTTTGTGCCAATATTCAGCATCTTTAAATTTCACTATTTTCATGCAATTATTCAGTGTTTCTGACTGAATTTTATTCTTGGCAGGGTGCATCTGAGCCTTCCGAGACACAACCACTGTAGTACTGATAAATTATATTGGGTGTTTCAAAAGTAGGGGTACTTTTTTAATTACATTGTTAATACTCAATGTATTATTCAATATTTGTCCTTTTCCAATATTAGATGTTTAATTATTTTGTCCAAATGAATGAAGGGACAATGTTGACCTGATATATCGGTGTAACCCTAACACTGTATAAAACTAATTAATTGTTGGCTGTAAATAGGTAACAGTGTCCTTGGTATCAACGGCAAAGATGTCCAACACTCTAAAGGTCAAGCTCAAGTTACTTTTATAACAACAACCAAAGAGCATGACTGTGCAGCCAACATAGCAGCTAGCCAAACATGCACTGACCAAACTCTAATTGCATGGCTCTGGTGTGGCCTTTTCATATTTCACTTGTGTGTAATTGAGCAGTTGTTTGAAAATAAAAAAAGTAACATTATTTGCCCTTGTTGTTACATTGTGTGTTTGTGTGCACTATGGAAGTTCCTCAGCAGTTAATGCTTCTAGCACTGAGAACCAGACCCTTTATAAAACTAAACAAAGGTTGGTGCAAAGAAGCACATTGCTGTGCATCAACAGTGTCAGTGCCACTGGTTGGAGCTCTCTCCACTTGACAGACGCCTCACCTCAATAATAGAATCCCTAATTAGTGGCATTGTACCAGAAAAAGAGGGTGACGCCGACATGGCATTAGAGGAAGATGAGACTGCTGTGGATGACCCAGGTATCCTAAATGTGGCTTTTGGATGTAAGCTCTCCCCCTCCCTATTAGCATTAGCTAGCTAACTTGAAGTAACAAAGGGAGAAACATTGTTGAAAATAATAAAGGAACAGAGAAAGTTACCGATTGTTCTGGTGTTTCAAGAAGAGGATGAGTCCATTATGAAATCAGCATGTACAGTAGCTAATGTTAACGTTGCTCACAAGTAAACTGTAAGAGGCTGTTTACTTCCTTCCAGGAGCTGCTAGTTTTGTCTCTGTTTGACGTTGAGACATGTGAAGCCCAGCGCAGTGCCACAAAACGCACCATGACCAAACAATTGAAAATAACGTAAAAACTGTGCATTCTAAAAAGTGTCCTATGTGATCACAGGCTAATAAGCGGTAATAATAATGATAGTGAACTCTTTTTATTTTTACTGAAGTTTTCACACTTCCTAAATTATAATACTTAATTTAAGTTAGAATTACTTAAAGGGGCATTAAGTCAGGGATATATGACATTTATTGACCTCTATCGGGGACCAGTAGGAATTGTAGCAGGAATTGAATTCTACATAGCATAATGTGCTTATTATCATGGAAATAATATGTTTAACCACACTTTTTTTCAGGTACTTCTGCTTGCATCTATACCTCATACTGTAACTATAAAGTTTCTAAGGCAGCTTTTATAATTTTTATACACATACTGTGTATATGCATACGGAATGTTTAGTACAGGGACCATCCATAACTGATTCCAACATTTCTGTTTGTATTAAGAGAAATACACTGAAAGCAACATTCCAGAGAATGAGGATATTACTCTCTCACACACACACACACACTAAAGTACCACACCAGCAAATGTCAGTCATGATTTTACTGTTTCATAACATACAACAGAAATATGATATAAATATACATAATATTGTTAGCATTACTGTGTCATATATTTACCCCAAAAATTACAAGACGTTAGTGATAAGTCACATGGGGGACGTCCATTCACTTCAAACTAAATTCAAAATGCAAACACAAACTGCAGCACAATGTAGCATTAGTGACAAATGGCTAGTAGAGGTCCCAACCCCACCATGGTTTTCAGGAAGTGTTTCTACCACTTTTATCTTTTTATTTTAAACACAAAAAATGGACATGGGCTGGTTCCAAATGGGTCCACACATTCAAACACTGCCCAAAAATCTGATATCCAGAATGTCATAAAATGTATTGCTATTGTACACAAAACAAAACAAAAATTCAACCTTTACTGACATATATTTTATTACAAATTCTGGGCTCTACCTTTGACAATTGTATACTCATTGAAAGTATGGTGCCATTTACAACTTGCCTTTATTGAATATTTATTCAGACAATTAAAAGTAATAACACTTCCTGAACCTTGGGGCCTCTGTTGGTTCTAATATGGAAGACAAGATCAAGTCATGCTGAAATGTTATTGAATCTGTTACTAATGTTAACTTGACCCTGGTAATGTCAGTGTAAGAGGAACTACACTCTCCTGTTCGATGAAAACCTCATATCTCTTTATCCACTTTTCAAGAAGTAAGAATTACAGCCTTTTCCAGACTGATGATGACCATGCATTTTTGAAACTGTACAAGTTCTGAATGGACTTCATGGACCTTAGGGTCATGAAAATTACTCGGCACAAGAAAATAACAATGTAAACTTTCAAGCCAAGAAAAAAGACAAAAAAGACAAAACACCATCATTGGAGATATATGGATTGCAGCATTATTGTGTTTTTGCGGTTTTCACATGCTCTAGGGGCTGCCAGAGACATATAGCAAAAGAGTGGGGCTGCAATAGAGAAGAGCGTCCCATTCCCACTAATTAAGACATTGTAGAGTCACCCTGTTTACCCAAATTAAATTGTGGTGTCAGTATGGTCACTGGTGGGAAATCTTCTCCACGCAGGAAGTGACAAATCTAAAAGAGTCTACTAAACAGCAGTGAGCAGTGCTCCGTCCAGAAAAAGTTGGACTCAACAACGATGGCTGAACGTCTTCACCACTTTCAAAATGTCAGTTATCTCTTGCTGCCACTTGGGGCCGGCAAAGGTGAAAGTTGCCTAGTGCAGCTTTAAAGCTCACACAAATAATGTAATGTTTTGCAAAATTGCTAACGGAATAAAATATTGGCATGATGGGACAATTTAGTGTCACCTAATGTTTTTTTATCCCTCAACTTCCTACCATGCGCATTTCCATGATGATATTGACAACACTTGCTATGCCATACAGGGACACAATGCTCATCATGTACGGAAGCCCTAAGCAGCCCCTCCAGGATTTTGCGATTCTGCGATCGCAATAATTAAGGCAAATTCAACCAATTCCCGCGTAATTTGCGAGAGTTGCTATTTTTTCAATTCAACTCAATATTCACGCATAAAATGGTCATGTCAAACTACACATAAACGTACTTCCTTGTTTTGGGTCTGAGGGTGCAGACATGCCCAACATGAACATTTACAGATGAAAATTTCTGCTAAAGACAATTTCTTAATGTTTTACACGAAAGTGGGGTAAATTGTTTTGCACCCCGTGCAACTTGTGGTGGAACAAACAAAAGTTGTCAATTGACAGCCACGTCACGGCCATGTCAGTGATTTTTCCCTTCTACCCAAGTGATAATTTCCGCCCCAAATACCTACTGTCTTTCAGCAAACTCACGGGTGTACTGATAATTTTAGTACTGTCTGAACAGACATCTCTGTAATTTGAGATATATCACAGAGTCCGCTGGCTGTTTAGAACAAGAATTCTGGAGGGTATACTACTTCCGATGATCTTTTGCAAACAATAGATAGCCTACCATATCGCCAGCTGCCATTTTATTGGTTTAAAATGGAAGCACTCAAGGAGACTTTTGCTCTCTTGAATGAGATGAACATCAACGTACAATACAACGTTAGCGCTCCTGCTTGGGAGCCCACAAGAAGAAGGCGGAGGATTAAGTCAATCAGAAGAGGCAGGTCCTGCAAACTGCTTCGATGGCCTATTATAATGATGGCTGCTGGTAACCGTTCATTTTAGTACAGATTTGTTCGGTTTCTGCTTTTTGTAAGAGGAACAGGGGGACAGGAATTTTCAATTAACGTCCAGAATTGAAGGAATTAAAATTCAAGGGAACACAAACATATACACACACACACAAGCATCTGTATATGTACGACAATTTTGTTCCTCTGTCTGTTAATTTTAAAAGCTGTCCAGATCAATAACTGAAATTACTGAGGAGCAATGCAACTGTGTTATTACCCACGTTACCCTGTAAAACTAATACCGTTCGAATAGGGCTCTTGACTGGGTTTCCTATGGTGACTTGTCCCAACTTTCAACACAATTTGATCACTGTTCAACTTTAACTTTCTAACCCATTACTTCGTTTTTTGACTGAATTGGGGTTTTTTGCCGATCAGAAAGAGAAGTATTGGGCATATGGCTCTTCTTTTTCTTTTTCTACTTTTTCTTCACTTTTTCCTGCATCCATCCCCCTTGAGTCTGATGGTGTCATGGTGTTGGCCTCAGGAAGGCTGAGGGAGGGAAGAAAAAAAACATCCATTAGACAGATAGACAGACAGACGGACAGAAACACACACACAGATACACACACACACACACACACACACACAATCATGGTAACAGTTTAATTGTTGTGGTCATAAGGCATTATACAGGCATCTAATTCATAAAATGTCATACTACTGTATATCTCAAAGGCGCTCCGTCCTGCAATGTGACAGGATGAGCCTGTGGCTGCAGGTGATCCTCATCAGTCTCAGCTCATCATGAAGAGGCTTGATCTTCCTCCTCATCCTCCTCTCTGCCACTAACTCCAGACTGGCCTTCTTCACCAGCTTGTCCAGTCTGCTGGTAATCCCTGCCTTGATTCCGCCTCCCCAGCATGCCAGAGCAAAGAAGAGTGCATTGGCTGCTACACCTTGGTAGAACATCTGTAGCAGCCTGTTACACACATTGAAGGACCTGGGCCTCCTCAGGAAGAACAGCCTGCTCTGTCCTTTCCTGTAGAGGGCCTCAGTATTGTCAGACCAGTCCAGTTTATTGTTCATCTGCACTCCTAGGAACCTGTACGAGTACACTATCTCTACCTCCACCCCATGGATGATGACAGGGCTTCCTGCTTCTTCGAAAGTCCTAGTGGTCTACCTGCATCTCCAAGAGCTTCTCCGCCAGTAGGTGGGGGCCGAATGGTGTTGAAGGCACAGGAGAAAAATAAATAAAAATGTCTCACAGTGCCCACTGACCTCTCCAGGTGTGGGCGGCACGGTTAGCACAGTCGCCTCACAGCAAGAAGGTCCTGGGTTCAAATCTCGCCTGGCTCTTTCTGTGTGTATGCATGTTCTCCCCGTGTTCGCGTGGGTTTCCTCCGGGTGCTCCGGTTTCCTCCCACAGTCAAAGACATGCAAATACATGTGTTTGTGTGTCGTGTGGTGCATGATGTGATGTATGGAAGAAGTAATCCACCCCGCAACATGTGGACCAGCTGGTCTTCCTCCATAAGAATCTGGACATTCCACCGTTCCAGTGAATGTTCAATACACCTTGGTCACAATGTGTTCTGAATGATTAAGTTCTAAATTAGTTAAACCTTACATTTAGTTAAGTTGCCAAGATAGCATTACACAATATATAAATACTAATTTGATGTTGCCATTAAGTGATAAGAATGATGTTTGTAGTTGTAACAGCAAGTTGGAGAATTGTTCAGTGTTGGTGGAGGTTTTTGCTCCCAGAGTGCCTTCTGGTTTATTTATAAATGAAGTTCACTTTATGTGATCCAACGTAGCTCAATTGTTAGAGCAAGGCACTAAGACTGCCAGAGCCAGGTTCAATGTCCACTGTGGAGAAAAAAGTAAAATATCACCCAGCAAAAAAAAATATACAAAAATCTGTGTCTATGAAACTGGTCTTACATGTATCAGTACATTGGATATTTGGTTTAGATTTAGTTTTTACTGACAAACTGACATGACAAATGAAAT